>JABUQX010131273.1:5000-10000 GCA_015478945.1 Trachelipus rathkii | reverse complement strand
TCTTCTTCTCTTCTTTTCTCAGTCATTTGTTTCAATGTTAAAGATTTGATCCAACATCCTACACTCCTGAAAGGCACCTTTTTTCTTCAACCAATCACTCTTCAGTACTCCACGTTACTGTCTTTTTCGAAAAAAATAACCAGCATATTATTGCCTACGAACACTCCATAAACTAATTCCTCTCATTTTACTAAAAATTCAACGTTATTCAAAATCCTTATAATTAAGGGTTACTTATTACTGCTTCTTCCTCCAATTCTCGGAACTATACCTCCATAAAACGCTTTGTTACAAAAATATCTAATGCCCTGACTCGGCCCGTTCTTGATCATAGTTCACCCAGCAATTTCATCTATACCTGCAGTAATTTACCATTTCTTCAACTTTCTCACTCTACTCATTACCTCCTCGCCTTACTAATAACCTCATCCCCCAAAAATACCTATTCCTTCTTGCACCATCAAACCCACGCACATTCACAATCACCTCTTCATTACTGCCAATGCTATGCAGATTTTCGAAGTGTTCTTTCCACACTCCCCTCACATCCATTTCATCAGTTACGAAAGCACCATCCCAATTCATATTTCTAAGCAGATTCCCCCTATTATCATTCTTAACCTTCCGCGCTTCCTTCCAGAAGAGATTCCTTGTAAGTCCCCATTCATCCTCCTTCCAAATTATTCATTTACCTCTTTTTATCTCCTACGTCTGCACCTTTTAGTATTTCTTTTTTCCTTCTTATATAATTCCAAACATATTTCTTCTGAAACTTTATCATTGGCTTTTAGTACATTTAACCAAGCTTCTTTTTTACTCTATACCGCTTGCATCACCTCTTCATTCCACCACTCACTGTTAACAATCTTACTTCCTAATTTAGCACATCCTTGGAACTCAAAGGAAAAATGGAAAAAGAAACAAACAAAGGATCAAAGGAAACAAAGAAAAAAGGAAAAAAGAAACAAAGGAAAAAAAGGAACAAAGGAAAACGGTTAAACAGGAACAAAGGAAAAGGGGAGAAAAGAAACAAAGGAACAAAGAAAAGAAGGATAAAAGAAACAATGGACAAAAGGAACAAAGGAAAAAGAGAAAAAAGGAACATAGGAAACAATGGAAAAAAGAACAAGGAAATAAGGTAAAAAAGGAAAAAAATCAAAGGAAAAACTGAACAAAGGAACAAAGGAAAAGTTAAGAAAGGAACAAAGGAAAAAGAAAAAAAAAGGAACATACTGTAGGAACAAAGGAAAAAAGAAAAAAGAACAAAGGAACAAAGAAAACAAGGAAAAGGAAAAAAACAAATGAAAAACGGAACAAAGGAACAAATGAAAAAGTTAAAAAGGAACAAAGGAACACAGGAAAATTACCCAGTGTTGCCCCTGAGTGGGGAGGCCCAGTCGGAGGTTAGGTGTCCAAGACGCGTCTCACTCCTTCTTGGAAGCAAAAGCTTTCAGAAGTTTAAAATGTGATGGGTTGTCCTTTTAGCTAATACGTGTGGTCAAGACGGTAACACTCTTGGAGTTACCATCTCAAGGGTAAGGGTTCAAACCCTCTTAGGGACCATTACAAATATAAAATAATTGTTCGTTATTGCACAAATGTATCTTTGAATCAAATATAATGTCGATTAAAAATTTAACCCAGTGTTGTGGCCCTTGACCCGCAGTGGTTAGCGGGGAGGGGCCCATTCGGAGGTAGGTGTCCAAGACACGCCTCACTCTTGGGAAGCTAAGCTTTCTGAGGTAAAATGATAGGTTTCCTTTTAGCTAATCGTTGGTCAAGAGGTTACACTCTTGGAGTACCATCTCAAGGGTAAGGTTCAAACCCACTTAGAGACTTTTGAAAAATAACAAATATTAGTGTGCGTTTATTGCACAAATATCCTTTAATATATTATATATATATATATATATTAGTATAATATATATATAATATATATATATATTTATATATAATATATATGATTTATAATTATTTTTTTAGAACTATAGAGACATATATATTATGTATATATATATATATATTATTATATTATATATATATATATTAGGTATTTTTCCCGGAAAAATACTTTTGTGGAGCAACTGGAGAGCTAATAATGATTTGAGATAGATTGTTGTTTTGAGTGTTGGGCGTCTGATGGAGGATGGAACAACATACCTGCGCCGGGGACTGAGGTCTCACGTTTCTCTGTCAGTTTCCAAAACCTTTTGCTTGTGATAACGGAGAATACACGCATATAACTGGAGACAATTGCCTCTCTCAAGTTGTGTTACAAAATTATGATCTAATTTAATTATTTATCTCCAAAATGCTTTCTTAATTAAATATATTTGATCTGTGTTGTGAATATAGTGATTCTCTCAATAAAAAAAGAATATATATAAATTTATATATATATATATTAATATATATATATATATATTATATATAATATATTATATTATATATTATAATATATATATATATATATATATATCATATAAGGCCACGTGCCGTGATTGTTCTCTCAAGGTGTAGGCAGGCTTAATTTTTTTATATATATATATTATATATATATACAATATATATATCATATATTATATATATATATATATATATATATATATATATAATATTAGATTAGCTTAGCAGGGTAACATCCGCATCCGCAGTCCGCATCCGCATCCGCACCTTATTAAAGACTTCCGCCATCCCGCTTTGAGCCTTGCTGAAATGAGTTAATTATGCGGCCGCGATAGTAATCTGTTAATTGTACGAGATTATGATAGCAAGAATTTCTGTAATATAAATAACTTAGATGAAATCGAAAAGAAAAGATATGAAAACAATGAATGAGATGAAGGCTAATTCAAGAAACGGATATATATATATATTATATATAATAGTATTATATAAAGTGATGTATAATATATATATATTATATTATATATATACTATATATATATATATAATATTTGTTTTATATTTATGATATACAATCGTTTATATAGGAGCGTGTGTATATGTGTGTGTGTCAACCTAGATAAATCATCTCGAGTAATAAAAGTTTCATAAATATTTTGAGACGTTGTTTCAACCTTAAGTCCCGCCACTATTACCTTAAAGCACATAGGTAGAAAATATTCTTAAAGGAAGAGATAGTAAATATGATCAGAAGAGCAAGCTACAGGACACACCCGCCCATTCACACACGTACAAACCGATACACACGTATACACACACACGACACACACAACACACACACACACCTATATACACCACACATATATACACGTTGCTTTTGTTTGAGTGGGAACTCTGATAAGAGCTGAAAACAGGAGATGAGAAAAGATTAAGGGTAAAAATAAGAAATATTAATGAAAATTACTATTTTATTATTATTATTATTATTATTATTATTATTATTATTATTATTATTATTATTATTATTATTATTATTATTATTATTATTATTATTATTATTATTATTATATTAACTAGATTATTGTAAATAATATTATTATTATTGTTATTGTTATTTTTTTATTATTTTTTTTAGCATTATTTTATAATATCTGGTTATTATTTATTATTATTATTATTATTTTTATGATATTATTATTATTATATTATTATTATTTATATATTATTATTATTATTGTTATTTTTATATTATTATACATATGATAATAATTATTATTTTTATTATTACTATTATAGTTACAGACATTTGCTTTTATTTTACGATTTTTAAACATATTATTTCTTTCTTTTTATTATTTATTAATTTTAGTTTTTATTCCATATTATTTTTATTCCCTCTTGGTTTCGTGTTTCTATTTTATTTTATTTTTTATTTTCCAACACAAATAAGAGGATTTATATTTTTGCTTCAGAATTTATTATTCAGTTATTTTCATTATTTATTTTATTAAAATTTTTTATTTAATAATATATATTGAATAATATTTATTTAAAATTTCTTAGTAATTTTCATTATTTTTAACATAACTATATGTAATTAAAATTTTCAATACTTTTTTATTTTTTTGTTTTTTATTATTTTTGCAAAAAAATACTTTGATTTGCTTTGTAAATCTATTTTTTTTATTTTCTCTGCTTTCTTTCAGGTATTTCTAGGGAAATTAAAAAAAATTTAAAACGAAGATTAATTGCAATTAAAAAAAATTATTAATTCATACATTGTTTAAATTAAAAATTTCCGCAATTCATTCTATAGTATATATATATATATATATATATATATATATATATATATATATATATATATATATATATATATATATATATATATATATATATATATATATATATATATATATATATATATATATATATATATATATATATATTATGTGTGTATAAATGTGTATGTGTTTGTGTTTGTGCGTGTGCGGGTGTATGTTTGTGCCATCTGTTAACCTATGCTATTTAAATTTGTTAAGTAAATAAAGGAGACAAATGAATTTAACTTTGCAATTGGCTCGACTGCAAATCATTAAAGGACAAAGGAAATTTGTTTAATTAATTTGATTGAAATTTAATTACAAACAACTGAGCAAGACGCGCAAACAAACCTTTAGGAAATCTCTTCAAAATAAACAAGAAAGAATGAAGTTTACTAAGACAAAAATAAGTAAATAAATATACAAGTAAACAAATAAAGAAATTAAAATACAAATAAACAAAGTAAAAGTTCTTTGAAATTCAATTGCATTGTTGAGTGTCATTGACAGTAAAGGTGTAAAATATTAGGAATGTAAATATACTCTCTGTCGTTTTGTAAGAAAGATAAAGAATAAAATGAAAACTGTTTAAGCAAAGGGGAAGAGGGGTGATGTTTCTTTTTTTAATTAAAAATCTTCCTGAAGTAAAATTCAAACAATTGACCTTGGGAACAATTTTTCATGAAGAAATGTTTGACTATTGATATATATATATATATATATATATATATATATATATATATATATATATATATATATATATATATATAG
>JABUQX010131272.1:0-7500 GCA_015478945.1 Trachelipus rathkii | reverse complement strand
TTGTGATATGAGGTTTCCAAGACATTTTTTTGTTTATGTTAAGGCCAAGAATGTTTATATTGTCAGCAGGAGAGACGAGAGAACCATCGACAGAAATAGGAAAGTTAGAACTTGTCTTAGAGAAGGAGATTTGCAGAAGTTGAGGTTTTAAAAAATTTAATTTCACAATGTTATCACGGCTCCCCCGAAAAATTCTATCCAGATCAGCAAAAATAGAAACGGAATGATTAAGACGAGAGGCAATTCTAGAAGCAAAAGAGGGAGCATATTTGAAATGAGTTGAAGAATGGAGGGTCGAGTTATCGGCATATGAAGGGATAGACTATAGAGTTAGATGCCCAGCTGAGAAGATCGTTAATGAAAAGCAATAATAGAGTAGAAGGTTATAAGTCAGCAAAGAGAAGGAGGAAACTCAAACCAGGTGAGCTTAGATGTATCAAACGTCACCACACATGTCTCCCTACAGTCCCTAGGGCAGAAAATCATAAATCACCAGTAGACCTTGAGCGCTGAAAGCCGTTCTGGAGAGCGGAAAGATGACAATGAGATTCCAGATGATTTGAGAAATTGGAGTTGAGAAGGGTTTCAAAGATCTTAGATAGGACGAAAGTGAGAGCTCTATGAGATAGCATGAATGATCAGAGCTGCTACCTTTCTTCGGAAAAGGTTGGACATATGCGTGCTTCAAACACTTGGAAAGTGCTAGTTTTGAGGCATAGAGATTATAGGTAAACAAGAGATGATATCAACTCTCAGAATCACACTCCATCAAATCTCGGGAGGGGATATGCCTTCCTAAAGTTCATTAGATATCAGGAGCCCAATGTAATGACAGGTAAAGGCATGGGACATCTGAAAGGAAAAATAAGAGGAGGAGGAAAATTGCCAGAGTCTTATATGGTTGAATTAAAGGAAAACATTAAGCCAGAGAGATTGGCATTATCAGTTGAAGTATTAGAAGCAGAACCATCTGAGAAAATAAGAGGAGGAAAGGGAGATTTACAGAAGTTGTTTAAGATGTTTACGTTTACGGCAATAGGCCGGAAAGCTTTGTCAGTAGTAGAACGAAGGTCAGCCCACTTTCGTTTTATGAAAGTCCGCTTTACTCATCAAATAGTATGACAACAACGATTCCAATCAAGCTGAATGAAATTAGCAAAAGAATTGTCTCTAGCTTAAATGGTTCGAGAACAAGTACGATCGAACCATGAATTTTGAGGGGAGAAAGATTTAGTTGAAGAAGGGATGAACCCGCTCATACCATTAACGACTGCACCTCCCCCACCTTATATATTATATATATATACAAGCACGATTCGAACCTGATCTCCTATGGGAGAGAAGGATTTTATTCCGAAGAATGGAATAAACGCTTACTCATCCCTCATCAACGATTACAGTACATACCCACCTTTATCGTGCAGGAGTTGAAACGCGCTCACCAGGACAAAGGCAGTCACTCCAAATGAGTTTAGCGTGAGCGAAGCACACGCAGGCCCTCCCCAAGGATCCGGCCCGATCCCCCCCCACAAACGAGCGTCTGTGCCCAGAAAAAAAAAACGCGCATGGTTCTCAGGGCTAAACTAAGACAATGCGTTCCGTTCAGGTTGGATCGAGAGTGATCAGTAAATTCTAAGAAGACATTATTTCTTTCACCAGATGTATATTAAGTTAGTGGTCAGATCTTAACCAATTAGAGCAAGTGGTGCCTCATTTATACTGCGAGAAGGCCCCACTTAGTGCTAGGTGACACAAAATCACCTTAGGTTCAAGTGTGTTTCTTTCAAGAACTTAGGTTGGGACGATCCGGAATCCGTCTCGTCGTGTGTGTGGGTTCTTTTCATTTAGTTCGCTTCGCAGCACCTCCCGCGTTTGAGAATGGGCGCTAAAAGTGATGTCGGCCTCCTCCCACCATAATCAGCTATTGAGCAGAACCCAAGCCATTCGTGTTTGTGTACATTATGAAAATCCCCCTTGTAAATTCAGAGACCCTCAGTATTTTGATTGAGAAAAGGATCCCGTATACAGTTTCGTGAGAAGATAAGTTAAGTCTAATAGTTCTGAGGCATATTCAAAAAAGGCGTCTGAAAATCGTTCTGTTAGGAGAACCAGTAAGCAGAGAGCACCAAGATTATTGATTTTCTTCTAGTAGGAATTACAGAAAGAGTTTTAAATCCACAGAACATCGCAAAGTTATGACAGTTTCGGAGATTCTCGAACGTCTCTGCCTAAATCCACAAGTCGTGAAACGTGTTTCGGGAAGAGGTTTATGTTAAACATAGGCCACATACTCCAGCCCTATTAGAGCAGGATGAATTATGGATTCATAAGTTTATCCGTCCTCGGGTAAGAACTCGGAGGGTCTAGTTGGAATGAATTTCAGCCATCTGCGTCTCGATCAGAGAGCAAAAGTTAGGATTAGAGTTAGAGAGGTGGTATTCCACGCATGCAGGTCTCAGATTGCAAGCCACGACTGTGTAGCCAAAGTCGATAGTAAGCCGCGCCCGGTGCAAATCTGTCATCTTGCATGCACATACAAGAAACGATCAAACAAAACAGACAAAAAAAACAAAAAAGATTAAATAAAAACAGTGAACAACACAATAGATTATAAAATTATTCAACACGTCTAAAATACCTAAATTTAAAACCGTAAATGCTAAAAAGCTAAAATCGTATCTACAGTAAATATGTAAAATATGAAAAATCCTAAATTATAAAACACGTAACCGCTCACTTGCACCCCATATAAGCAGATTTCCTCCCAGCCCGCTAAAGACATACCATAAAACCGATAAAGCAATATTAATGCTAAGTACAAATTGGACTTAACATTAAAACCGAAAAGTTAAAGTAAGTGCCGAAATAATAAAAATCAAATTTTAAACACCTGTGGACAGCACGAAATTCATAAAACGTATTTCAACTTTCTTTAAACATTACATAGCTTAAACGGGTACACGAGCATATCACTTAAGCAAAGAGAATCAATTTAAATCAGAAAGAAAAGAAATAGACTATCACGAGTCTAGGAGTATACCTTATATCGTTTTAGACACTCCAATCCGTTCTCTTAGCGTTACGAACTTTACTAAGAAACCGGATAACATAATTGATGCCAAGTAGTAAGTATTTAAGAATATTCCCTATAATTAGAATAAACAAAAAAAAAAGTTTGAAAAACAATCGACCCACTTTTCAATCTTAAACAGCGCAATACGATCACAACACCACCAAATAACATAAGAAGGAGTAAATCTTTTCACTGAGCAGCAAACAATATCAGCACGTATCGTTTCCACCACCACTGATAAACCATCCACACAGCACTAGCCACGATACTATAATTATTATATATATATATATATATAATAATACTATATATATATATTATTATGATAATTATATAAATGTATAAATATATTATATATGTATATGCCATACGAGATTACTAGGTTTTTAAAATCCACACCAGTTCCTTAGAAAAACAGTAATACAATCATACTCCTCGTTAGATTGCGCTTTGAAATCTGACCTTCATATATATATATAAATTATATATTATATATTATATATAATATATATATAATTATATATATATATATATATATCTAATATATATATATATATTATCATATTATTATATATATATTTAATTCAAAATTGTGGTAAAAATTTTTGGTAACTTGATAAGAAATGCTAAAATAAAGGTAAAAGTTGGTATAGCGTAATGTGCTTAGTTTTCGCGTCTGGCCGTATCTGTCATCGTGTTTTTTACTAAAATATTTTGTATCTACCGAAACCAAAGTAGGTATACAAACCCCTAATTTGGGAATAGTACTGTTCTTGTGTAGTGCTAATGACGAAAAAATCTTTCTAAAACATCATCTTCCGTACCTTGTTTGATGATGAACCTTCTTCAGTTAGCGCCCAACAGTGCGGTTTTTGTTTATGAACGTGAATGAAACGAGTCAAACAACTCCGGGAATATTGAACGGGTCCGACAATTGATGAGAGACGCTTGGAGCGCGCTGGATGTGACAACGGGAATCATTTTCAACAGCATCTTTGTCTTCTTATCATCTTTGTAGGTGCTTATAAAACGTATGTTGAGTGCCTGTACAAAATTAAACCTATCAGACAATTAATAATATGGTTTATTTACACCTCGCTATTCGCTGGAGTGAGTTATTCGGTTGCTGCATACTTTTCAACGTCTGCATTTTTAAACTTGAGACTTGTAACTTATAATGGGTCGTTTGATAGATACAAGAATATTTTAGTAAAAAGACACGTACAGATAGCCAGAACAAACTAAGCACATTACGTATACCTGTATTTGGAACTTTTCCTTTATTTTTGCATTTTTTCATTAAAAAATAATTTTTTTACCCATATTCTTATATAATACCCTGTATTATATATATATAATATACCTCATACCTACATATATTACATATATATAATATATTATAATTGATATATATATATATATCTATATATTATATATTATATAATATATATATATTATATATATTTATTATATGTAGATATTTATATATAATATATATATAGTATATATTTATATATATATTATATATATATATATATTATATATATTAAAAATATATATTTACAGTTACACCACCGCTCACGGGCCAATCCCTATCGAGGAGTGGGTGTTAAATAACAAAAATACAACTAACGTTAAATTACGCAGACTGCAGCACAGACGCGGCCCTTAAAGTGAGGGAGATAAATGATTAGAAAACAGAAGCATGGAGAGAATTCACAAACAGAGGTGCAGGAAGAAGGTCAGGCACCGCAGCGAAACTCTGAGGCTAATATGCAACAACAATACTCATGTGCCACACAGCACCCCTTGTCTACGAGGCGTCCTTAAAGAGTGTGGCCGCGAGTGAACATTCCCGCGGCACTTCCACGGACCTAGTAGAAGAGATAAGCACAGACATCGGGCGCGCCAAAGATAGGGGTCAGAGTGACTGAAAGAAAGAAGTTTATTAAGGTCTTTTTGGCCCTTTGACTCGACCCTATCCCAAAGAGCCGGGTGAAACTGGAGCCCACCCCCAGATATGAGAGCCAGTTACATCTCCATGACAGGGCGGATTGAGGCCCCTCTGTATAACTGGATAACTGTTGAAGAGGAAAAAAAAGTCTCCCAGAATCTAAACAGAATCCCAGCTTCTTCGACGCCGCCTTATTTTAAGAGCCCACCAAAAAATACCGTTGGTTTTTTTGGGGGAGGATTTTTTTGGGTGATGCGGAGGGTTTCAAGACATTTTTTTGTTGTTTATGTTAAGGCCAAGGATGTTATATTGTCGACAGGAGAGGCGAGAGAGAACCGTCGAAAAGAGATAGGAAAGTTAGAACGTGTCTTAGAGAGAGGGGAGATTTGAAGAAGTTGACTTTTTTAAAGAATTGAATTTAACAAGGTTCAGACGACCACCCGGAACATTCTATGCCAGCATCAGCGAGAATAGATCGGAAAGATTAAGCGCTCTCAATTCTTAGAGTAAAGAGGGAGCAGAATCTAAAATGATGTTGAGAATTGAGGGTCTGATGTCATCGGGCATCGATGGAGTTGAATAGAACAAGAAGGAATGTTGGGAGGCCCAGTGTGCGATTGTGATGCACTGAGGAAGTAGGAATAAAGTGGCAAGATAAGAACAGAACCCCAGGAACACCCTATACAGAAAGGAAGAAGGGTTTTTATCGCCCATCAACAACAGCCGATATTGCAGCTGATTTTGAAAGAATAACCTAGCACATAAGTAAGCAAAGAGAAAGAGGAAACCAAAGGAGGGGAGCTTGCCCCGGAGAGCCCAGTGATGACGTCGTCCATACCGCGGATCAAAATGCTTTGGATGTGTTCAAAGCGCCAGACGCGGCAAGTCTCCGCGCCCCCGTAGTTCCTAAAGGGCGGAAAACCATTAAATCGGTTACAATAAAAGGAGAATATCACCAGTAGGACCTCGACGCCGTTAAAGCCGTAACTGGCGATCCGGAAGAGAAGAGAATTGAGATTCCAGATGTCTAAGAAGTGAGGAGGTTAAGAAGGGTTTCAAAGATCTTAGAATATAAGTGACGTGAGAGCTATAGGGCGATAGTAATAAGGATCAATGTAGAGCAATCTTTCCTTTTTCGAATGGTGTATAATTGCGTTATTCCAACACTGAGGGAAAGTGGTAGTATTAGACATAGAGAATATAGTTGAACGAGGGGAGGCAGCTCGGAGCCACTCCGTCAAAACTCGGGTGGTACCTCCCCGACGGAATAGCCATCCGGGCCACCCGCTCTTCCTAACGTTCATATATTCAGGCAGCCCATGCACCGATCAAAATTGTAAATCACAGGGCTCAAAATCAGAAGGACACCTGATCGACGGAGAAGGTGGAAAGGAGGAGGAATTTGCCAGAATCGTGCCAGGTTGAGTCTAGAGAAAATAGGAGAGGCGAAGAGATTGGCCTTTTTCAGTTGAGAGAGTTAGCAACAGAGCCTCAGATCGAATAAGAGAAGGAAAATGGCAGATTTACAGAAAGTTGTTAGAGATGTTTTGCAAGAGACGCCCAGACAAGGACTTTATCAGAGGAGAAACCAAGGATGTTATGCGCACCTTTCGTCTTTGATGAAAGCCCCGCTTTGCTCGGGAATCGAAGAGTATCCTGCCCCACGATTATCTAGCGTCTGAATGAAATTCAGATCTATAGCGAGAGTGATAGGAGAACGATTTTTCCACACTACGCAGTGTTTCCGAACCGACTGGCGAGAGAAACAGCACGATCGCAACCTGAATCATTGGTGAGTGAAGGATTAGTCGAAGAAGGAATGAACCTGCATCCCATCAACGATTACAGCTCCCACCCTAGTGGCAGAAGCCGAAGGGTTTTCAGAAGTCAAAGCAGTCATTCCAATTAATTTAGCGTAGAAGCGACGCAAGGCCCCCCACTCACCCCGATCAAAAGTGCCATAAAAAACGCATAGGGCAGGATGGAGCTGTTGGACAGAAAGTATTAAAGTTAAGAGATATAAGTTTGTGGTCGATTACAATAGAGCTAAGTTAGTGTATTTAGAGACGAGAGGAACGAGTTGGGAAACATAGGTCAAGTGTGTCAGGAATTGGTTTGGGAGGATCCGGGAATGTGTGTAGGTTCTTTGATAGTTGCTCCAGATCTTTGAGAGTGCTGAATGATTCGGCCTCCTCCCCCACCTAAATCAGTATGAGAGGAAACCCAACATTCGTGTGTGTACCTTCAAATCCCCTACATTAGAGACCTCAGTATATTGGATGAGGAAGCATTAACAGATCTCGATGAGACGGTGTGAATTTATGCAAAGAGATGTGAAATCTTTTCTGTTAGGAGAACCGTAGCAGAAGCACAAGAATGTAGTAGAAGGAAGAAAGATTTTGAGCCACAGGCATCGAAGTTGAGAGATTCGAGATTCTCGACTGAGCTACAGGAGATTAATGTTGAAATATCA
>JABUQX010131271.1:20000-22847 GCA_015478945.1 Trachelipus rathkii | reverse complement strand
AATTATTTATAAAATCAATGATCTTCATTAAAGATGGTCACAAGTTAATTTTCGATCTCTCAGACTTCTCCTTTTATAATGTCAATAGTTACCGTTTGGAAGAAACGACATGTCTTTTCACTCACGAACAAAAGTCTTTTATTTCTCTTGTTACGCATTATTATCAGCCGCCATTATTTGTGACCCATTTACAAGAACGACGATATTTGAACTTTTAATAAATTGACAAACACGTTCATTATACAGGTTGCATAATTAAGATTTAGGAAAGACTTTGGTCCGGATTTAGGATCTGTTCACCTTCTTGCTTATTTCATACGTTTTGCACGCTTTTGGAATTTTAATTGTAAAATTAAATTTTGAATTTTATTTTCGTTAATTTTACCCTAAAATAATTTTTACATTTTTGTCAATACGACAAAAAGTTTCAGAGTTATGAATATAAATCTGTTGAATTATAATTCTAAAGTTAATGGGTGATGGCGCAAATTTAAGTCATTTTATATCATGAAACATTTCAATCTCTACAGTTGCCTTATAAACAAAGCCTTAACCTTTTATATAGATTTTACAGTTGCCTCATACAAAATCCATTAACATTTTATATAGTTAACCGTTCCTTCATACACAAAGCATTAACATTTTATATATAGTTAATTATGGGGAGACTTCATCTTAAAAATCCGATTTAATAAAATCGATTAAATGAAAACGTTTTTTTGATGAATAACTATAGTATCTTCTATTTTATGGTGAAAACCCCCCAAAAAACAGTTTTTTTTGGAGGGGAGGGGGGAATTTGAATTTTTGACTTCTTCCACAAATAAGGCAATAAAATCTTTAATTTTCAAGATATTTCAATGCTTTTTGCGCTAAAAAAAACACTTTTTTTTTTTCCCAAAAAATTTTAAAAAAGGTTTGGGGGGGGAAAAATTTAAAAATTCATTTAGACACTTTATTTCAAATTTTATGTTCTGAAAGTTTTTTTTGACAATCTCTGAAAAGTACTTTCAAAATTTTTGAAGGAAAAAAATTCAAGCTTGGCTGACACCACCTTACGTTATACCTCATGTAAGGAAAAAATGAAATATTAGGAAAAACAAATAAACATTTGGAAATATTATTTCTTTTTCTCAGGCAAGCAAAAAACTTTTATTCTCATATATATATATATATATTATATATATTATATAGATTATATATATATATATATATATATATATATATATATATATATATATATAGTATATATATATATATATTATAAGTATATATATATTATAATATTATATATATATATATAAGGCACCCTTCTATAGATTTAAATAAGTACCGAGTTTTCAAAGCAGTGATATCGTAGTTAGGAGACTTGAAAACTGTTCTTGAGAGCCTTAACTGTCTGGGAAAGGGAATAGGACCTAGTGTAGAGCCCCTATTACATTTCCAACGGCGACGCTGTTGTCAATTGTTCGAGTCCTGGCACGAGTGAAATTTTCTTCGTCTTATTATTGCAAATTTGTCGCAGCAAGCATGTTGTGCCCATTTCGGCATTCCTTGACTTTGGTTGGTTGCTCCTGTAACCCAGGAGCCACCCCAGCAGAATGTCGTGTAGCCAAAGCAGGGGGGGGGGTTAAAAGCACCCTTCTATGGATTTAAATAAGTACCGAGTTTCAAAGCAGTGATATCCAAGCAGAAGACTCTGAAAAACTATCTGGGAAGCCTTCCGTTCTCTGGAGCATATATATATATTTATATATTATATTATAGTATATATATATATATATAATATTATATATATATATATTATATAGATATATACTATATATAATATATATATAATATATAATATATATATATATATCATATATATATTATATTATATAGTATATATCATATATATATTACGAGTATATTAAATAAATATATATATATATATAATATATATATATATATATATATATATATATATATATATATATATATATATATATATATATATATATATATATATATATATATAATATATATAAATAATATATTGTCTTTTTCAATGAATCAATTCTAGCTTTTGATAAATTTATTTTACAACCCAAAATAAAAATAATAATTATTTTTCTCCGGCTTCGGCTTCGGCTTCAGCTCCAACTCCGACTATGGTTTCTGCACTGTTTGAAAATTGTTCAGTATTTTCTTTTAATATATTTTTCACGTACAAAAAATATATTTTGAAAAAAATTATACCCATGATCCGGCTCCGTTTCGTACTCCGGCTGCTGCTCCGGATCCGGCGCTGGATTCGAATAGGGTTTCTTCACTATTTGAAAATTGTTCAGCATGTCTTCTGGCAATAAATTTTTCGTCTAAAATAATATTTATAGGAAAAAAATTATACCCAGAATCTGTCTCCATTTCCGACTTCGACTCCGGATCCGAATCCGACTAAGGTAGAAGCACAATTTGAAAAATTTTCTGCACGTCTTCTGGTAATAATTTTTTCACCTAAAAAGCATTTCTTGAAAAATATTCATATCCAGGATCGCGCTCCGACTAAGGTTTCAGCACTATTTGAAAATTGTTCAGCAAGTCTTCTGGCAATAAATTTTCATCTTAAAAAAATTATTCCTTCAAAAAATTTATACCCAGGATCCGGATCCAGTTCCGACTCCGGATTCGGCTCCGGCTAAAACTCCATTTATTTGACTGGGTAAAAACAGAAGAATGGGTTCGAGGTTGCGAAATAGAAAAAAAAATTTGATTTTCTATACTAATAAATAAAATATTTTTTGAGTCTTAACCTGGAATTGCAATTTTGACTGGAATTGAAATATTTTATAGTTCGACACCTCT
>JABUQX010131270.1:32500-40000 GCA_015478945.1 Trachelipus rathkii | reverse complement strand
AGTACTTTATTAAAATATCATAGTAAAATAAAAACGTTTATTGACCCTATAACAGTTAAGCAGCAAAACAGTATCGCAAAACCGCACACCCCACCCTCCATCTACCCATGATGTTTTAAGTCATATCTTGGCATCATTTTATATAAACATGAAATAAAAATAATTTCTTTGTATAAAAATATAGTATTATGGAAAAGTTTAGACCATAAAGCAGTAAAGCAGTAAAGCAGTAAAGCAGTAAAGCAGTAAAGCAGTAAAGCTGAAAAACAAACCACCCACCCTACCCCTCGCATTCATCCATGATCAAAAGGTCTATTGCTTCGCGTCATATTTAAACTCCGTTTTTTGTATAACATAACATAAAAATTAGTTCTTTGTATAAACATTTCGCAGTAAAATGAAAACGTTTAACAAAAATATGTTTTAATGTATCTTAACAAACCAAACATACCTTATGTTTGAATAAATCGCTAGCATCAACAAAGTTTCCTGCCTATCAACGGTAAATAAGCTAACATTACCAAACAAAACTTAATCTAACTCTACTTTTCAATCATATCTATAACATATCAATGTTAATTTAACATTAACATAGTAATATTTAACAAAACATTTTCAAAAATTTAGCATATCCTAACCTAACTACCATACTGAACTACGTGTGAATGCTAACATAACAAAATTTTTATTTATCAGCAGCTAACTAACAAACATGTAATCATGATTGCACTTTAACATATATTTTAGAAGAGACTTTAAAATCTTTAACTTGTCATTATCAGGAATAATTAACAACATAAACAAAGTTTTAACTTATCAACAAAGCCAACATAACATTACCAGAACTAAGAACATAATGTATCATAACAAACCTAACACACCTTACATATGAATAAATTGCTAACATTTACAAAGTTCCCTGCACATCAACGGTAAATTAGCTAACATTACCTAACAAAACGTAACCTAACTCTACTTTTCTATCATATCTATAATATTTATCCTTGATGTGCAGGGAACTTTGGTAATGTTAGCAATTTATTCATACGTAAGGTACGTTAGGTTTGTTATAATACATTATGCTCTTAGTTCAGGTAATGTTATGTTGGCTTTGTTGATAAGTTAAAAATTTGTTTATGTTGTTAATTATTCCTGATAATGACAAATTGAAGATTTTAAAGTCTCTTCGAAAATATATGTTAAAATGAAATCATGATTACATGTTTGTTAGTTAGCTGCTGATAAATAAAAATTTTGTTATGTTAGCATTTACTCGTAGTTCAGTATGGTAGTTAGGCTAGGATATGCTAAATTTTTGAAAATGTTTTATTAAATATTACTGGGCTAATGTTAAATTAGCATTGATATGTTATAGATATGATTGAAAAGTAGAGTTAGATTAAGTTTTGTTTATTAATTAGCTTATTTACCGTTGATAGGCAGGAAACTTTGTTGATGTTAGCGATTTATTCTAACATAAGGTATGTTTGGTTTGTTAAGATACATTAAAACATAATTTTGATAAACGTTTTTCATTTTACTGCGAAATGTTTATATAAAGAACTTATTTTTATGTTATGTTATACAAAAAATGAAGTTTAAAAATGACGTGAAGCAATAGATCATTTGATCATGGATGAAGGCGATGGGTAGGGTGAGTGGTTTGTGTTGTTGCTTTACGGCTTTACTGCTTTACTGCTTTACTGCTTTATGGTCTATAAACCTTATCATTTTAGTACGATATATTTATACAAATTTCTTATGTTTATGTTATGTTTATATAAAATGATTCCAAAATATGACTTAAAGAAGTAAATTAAAAGATCATGGGTAAATGAAGGGTGGGTTGGGCGGTTTGCGATACTGCTTTACTGCTATTGGGTAAATAAATTTTTCCATTTTACATTTTGCTATGATATTTTTATACAAAGAACTTATTTTGATGTTGTTTATATAAAATTATGCCCAAATTTGACTTAAAGCAATAAATCAATGGATCATGGGGTAGATCGATGAGTGGGGTACGTTGTTTGAGATACCGCTTTACTGCTTTACTGCTTATGGGTCAACAAATCAATATTTTTTACTTTATAAACATAAAGCTAATAAATTTTTTAGTAAAAGCAAAATATTTTAAAAATTTTTTTCAAACAGATAAAATTAAAAAATAAGTAATAAAGTTAAAATAAATAAGTTTTAAAATAAAATATTTTTTAAAAAAATAAATGAAAATTAAAAGTTAATAAATTTAAAAAAATATGTTTTAAAATAAAATAACATTTTTAAAAATAATTAAAAATTGGAAAACAAATAAATGATTTTCTTAAATAAATAAAAATTAAAACAAAATAAAAATGAAACATAAAATAGTAAAACCTTAAAACAAAATATAAATGTGAAATTAAACATAAAATTTCTTTAAAAAAAAATTAAAAAAACAAAATATAAATTCAAAATCAAACATAAAATAATTAAAATAGCAAACAAAATATAAATGTTTTAGGTTACAAAATAAATACAATAGTTATCGTTTATTAAAAAAGAAAATGAGATTTGATTTTTTTAATTTTGAAATATAATTGTCAGCCCTCCAACGCTTAGAAAACGGGGTATCTATATGTGATGCCATAGAAATGATGTCACATCACGTTAAGACAGAATCAATCATTTAAACAGTAAGGCTGCGTTGAGTTTGGTTATGTTAAGATATAGAATGTATTAAGAAAAATAGGTGAAAAGGAAGGTTCAATAAACAGCTGATATAGTGATCATCTAGGAAATTATCAAATTAATAGCTGTATTCATTTCATTTTAAGGCAACTTGGCACTTTTCTGATTCCTCTAGAATCATCCTTCGTCCGTCTTCCTCTGCTACGCATTGTGTTTTTCGTCTGAGACTCAATCCTGGAGGCTCACAGACACCCTTGAGGGTTCTGATACCATCAAAATAAGGTTCTACGTCCTTGTAAACATAGGAAATGACATATCACTCGCACATTATACGTTCGTAGCTAGATTTCAACTCTGGCCCTGGTTCCGGTTCCAGCTCCGGCTCCGGCTCCGGCTCCGGCTCCGGCGTCGGCTCAGGACACCGGCTCATGAGTCCTCTCGGGCTTCGTTTCTTTCTTCAACAACGATTCATCCTCCAAATCCTGTCGGCTATGTATTTTTTATCTATCTACAGCCATTTCCTACTTGGTGGGGCTCAGCACCCCTTTGGATAGGTGTAGAGGCTTGAAACAGCGGCACAACTATGTTTAAGTCATCCGCTGTTGAGGTATCAAGTTTGAGGGGTATTTGATGTCTCTAAGACCCCTTCTTCTTCTTCTTCTTCTTCTTTTCTTCTTATTCTTCTTCTTCTTCTTCTTCTTCTTCTTCTTCTTCTTCTTCTTCTTCTTCTTCTTCTTCTTCTTCTTCTTCTTCTTCTTCTTCTTCTTCTTCTGCTTCTTTTTCTTCTTCTTCTTTATCTTCTTTTTCTTTATCTTCTTCTTCTTTATCTTCTTCTTTATCTTCTTTATCTTCTTTTTCTTTCTTCTTTTTTCTTCTTCTTCTTCTTCTTCTTCTTCTTCTTCTTCTTCTTCTTCTTCTTCTTCTTCTTCTTCTTCTTCTTCTTCTTCTTCTTCTTCTTCTTCTTCTTCTTCTTCTTCTTCTTCTTCTTCTTCTTCTTCTTCTTCTTCTTCTTCTTCTTCTTAAGGACAGATATGCCCCAATTCACGGCGTTTGAAAGTGTGCAAATAGACAAAGGGAGAGTGTTGGTGGAATACATTTTATTGTGGAATACATGTAGGATTGAGCATATCGGTTAAGTCTGGGGTAAAAGAGGGTTGAACAGAGAAAGAATAATGTTATATGGAAAACCGATTTGCACGAGTCCCCTCAAAGGGAGAGGTATACGCTAGAGATCAGATTGGCAGTTTCCATTGTAATAGCCATAATATAAGAGAAGGAGAGATGGCTAGTCGAAAGCTCAAGACTCCGTCTTATCAAGAAGTGCAGTAAATGTGGAACAATCCCAGATGTGTGATGCATACTCAATACAAGTTGGAAGCAGAGACGAAAGAGTTTACCAAGGTAGTGGTGCAAGTTCAGAAGCCCAAGTGTTGAACACCACAGTAGGGATAACCTCAGGATCGTGCGGTTTCTATGAAATTAGCTCAGAGAGGGCAGAAATAACATCTTTAGAATAAATAATTGCTAGGCATAAATTAGTTGGAGGAAGATGGAGAAGAAATAGTTCCAGAATCTTTTAGAGTGGAAAGTTTAAGCGAAGAGTTCAGATTTAGCTGAAAGTAAGACAATAGTTCTTCCTCCGGAACATACAAAAAGAGGAAAAGTTGCTATATTTTACTATATATATTTTATTATATATATATTTTACTATATTTATTTGCTATATATTGTTGCTGTATTTTAAAAAATGTCTGAAAGAGCGTGACTTAGAGTAATCCTAAAAATTGCAGCTTTTTCTATTGAGAATAGAGTGTAAATTGCATCATGAAGAAAAGGTATTGAGATGAGATGTGAGTTGCAAGAGTTTCTAGAGACGGTAATTCCTGATGATGGCTTCCTGCGGCCAATAGTTTGAGAACAAGCAGAGTTATACTAAGGTATATTAGCTTTATTTGAAGGAAAAGAGAAAGAATTACCTCAACTTTGCAATTTGTACACTCCAAAGAACCCTTCTCATCGAAACACCGAAAGTCTAACCAAGTAGCAGCACGAAAGTGCCAAAAATGTCTCCTCGCCGAAAGCGTGGGGCGTTCCTGAGGTTCATTGGAAGAAACAGAACAGGTTACAGGGATAAGAAGGAGTCGAAGGAAGTGAGAGTTGAAAATAGTTTAAAAGTATGAAGAGAAGGATTGGAAGTTGAGATAGGATCTAGCATGTTGGGTTATCTCCAAGATGATCAGGGATACGGGGTAGGGGGTTGCACCAACTGCTCAAAAAATGGTTTTTAATGAAAAAAAATGGTATTCGAGTTCACCAGCAATGAGGAAATTAGAAGAAAGCTGCTGACGGTGGTTAACATCTAATCTAATCTAGTCTAACCTAACCTAACCTAACCTAACCTAACCTAACCTAACCTAACCTAACCTAACTTAACCTAACCTAACCTAACCTAACCTAACCTAACCTAACCTAACCTAACCTAACCTAACCTAACCTAACCTAACCTAACCTAACCTAACCTAACCTAACCTAACCTAACCTAACCTAACCTAACCTAACCAAAATTAACCTAACCTAACCTAATGTAAAAAAATCACTCAAAATGATAATTTCTGAGAAAAGAGAAGAGAGAATGTGTTCTCTGTTTTGAAATTTATGACACTCCGTAGAGTTTAGTGTAGATCGTTAAGGGAATCTAAGACAGAATAAAAAATTCAAATGACTCCAAATTAGGAACACAAGAACAGATAACATCGCTGTGTACAAATGCGCTACAACCGTTTTTGTTTGATATTTGAGATTATGAAAATTGGAGGAAACCGAGTAGGGTTGCTATTGGTGCAACCAAACATCTTAATTTCGTGTCGGGAATAAGTGACGAGTCCTCGAAGAAGGGAGATAGTGTTTAATAAAGTGGAAATTAGAATAGAGGAAGTCAAATACTAAGGAAGTAGTGACATTCCGTAAAAAAAAAATTATATATATATATATATATATATATATATATATTATATATATATAAAAATATAAAAAAAAAAAAATATATATATATATATATATATATATATATATATATATATATATATATATATATATATATATATATATATATAGAAAATATATACAAAAACTATATATATTATATATATATATTATATAATATATTATATATATATTATAATATATATTATTATATATATATATATATATATATATATATATATAAAATATATATATATATATATATATAATAATATATATATGATATATATATATACTATATATATATATATATATATATAAATATTATATATATGAATATATATATATATATATATATATAAATATATATAATATATATATATATTATAATATATATATATATATATATATAATAATATATATTTATATATATATATATATATATAATATATATATATTATATATATATTATTATATAATATATATTATATATATAATATATATATATAATAATATATAATATATATAATATTGCAGAAATTATTGACAAATGAGCACCGTATACCAGGAGAGACCTTAAAAGTCTTGGCGACATTAGCCACATCATCAAAGAGCGTCATCTTCCAAGTGCTGCTGGGGAGAAAAACGTTGTGACAGTCTCAAATCCTTTTGCGCATTCTCCGAGTCTATATCTTGACCTCTATTTTTGATGAAAAACTTGTTTAAAGGTGTGTGAGATTATTTAAAATGTATGAAGTGTGTTGAAAATGTGGGCCAACAAGATAAGATTAGATATAAAAATTTCTTTGTATCAAGGCATGGGAATGAGTGCGAAAAGGGACGAATCGTTTAGCATGAGGGAGCAGCAGAATGTTTTGAACACCCTACATGCCCAATGGGATTGGTACTTCAAAGTTAGTATATAATATATATATATATATATATTAATATATATATATATAATATATATATATATATATATAATAATATATTTATATATATATATATATATAATATATATATATATTCACAAAACTGTATTTGCCGCTGCAAGACAATGACCTCTTCTAGGTTCTTCTATTACTGATGGTCTTGAGCTTTGGTATGTCAGTTAACTCCTGAAGTTATTCAAATTTAGACAAAGTTATGCAAAAAAGAACCATTCTAAAAATTAAAAAATTTAGAATAACTTCACTAGAGTGTAGTAAAAAGTCAAAACAACATTTTGCAAAATGAAACCAACCAACACATAAGATATCATTGGAACCAAAATTGTTTGAACCAATCCTCATTCCATTCATTTGTATGTTTAACCTAAGCTTTGAAGCTTAATATCTCGATTTTAATGCTATGTGGGTTGGTTCCTTTTTGCATTATAACGTCCATTTGATCTGTTGACTAACCTCTACATGGTCGTTTAATTGGATGGACTAAGGCTTAATGGAGTCTAATTTGGAATCTCCTTTCTCCAATTATCATCATTTCTGCTTTATTTATATGTAAATTGTGCTTTGACCTGCCCACCTATATTTCTGTTCTTTTACTCTGACCCATATCTATCAACATTGTTTGCGATTAATATTCCAGTCGTTCAAAATAAAAAAAATTCCTTTGTCCCTATCTGCTCTTCCAAGAATATTTCTTAATATTTTCCCATAGTCAACAACTCTACCTTAGAATGAGTTGAATACGTTTATCTTAGACAAACTTCAAATAGTTAAGAGGTAAATGAAATAATAATAAAAAAAAACAATGAAAATGGCATGATATAATAATAAAGGTTAGCCCATGCCAATGCGACCTACAACGCAATTGCGAATACGAACGCAAGCACGATCAAAACAACAT
>JABUQX010131270.1:10000-25000 GCA_015478945.1 Trachelipus rathkii | reverse complement strand
TTTACTGTTATGAACAGAAAGACGAGATACAGCTGTCATTATGAGAAATCTTCAACAGAAAAGATATTTCCGTTACAAACGTTTATAGATTTCCCCCTCGTTGGGGGAAACGCCTGACAAACCAAATCCTCGTTTACTGCTGACCTTTAATACCCCTCATCCACCTACAAAGGTTAAAATAGGGTTTACAAGATACAGTGTTCGCACGTTTATTCCTCGACCCAGACGTTGCTTCAAATGTCAACGGTTTGGTCATCCCCGAAAATACTGTAGGGGACCGGATGAAATATGCCCAGTCTGCGGAGAATTATTTCACACTCCTTGTGAAAATACCCCTAACTGTAGAAACTGTGGAGGACCCCACAGTGCTTCTTCTTTCAAATGCCCATCTTACCTGTTTGAACAGGAGGTTCTGGAATTATGCACCATACACAAAATGAGCAGGAGAGATGCCATACGCCAGCTTGATGAAAAATATCCTACAAGACCAAAGCGATCCTACGCCACAATCACTGCTGCCCCCACTCCTCAGCGTGCTAATCCACCCACACAAACTCATCCCAGAAGAACTCCTCCCCAAAATCCCAGTGAAACTCAGGCAGCTACTGTATCCTATCTGCCTGTATTGTCCACGGCATCGACTCCTCAAATTGAACAAAAGCAGCCCTTGACTCAATCTCTTGTCCAAAAAGCCATTAACAACCCTATCCCGAGTACTAACCTTCAACAAACCAGCAATGAAACTGAGCTGGTTCTTGGAAAACACTTCTTTTCAAGACACACTGTCTCATGCCTACCCAATGATTTCTCCAAGCTTATGTAAGAGGACTGTCTCTTTGTCTCTTGATTCGCCTCCCACGGTTACTCAAATTCATGTAAAAGATGTCCCAAAGGCAAAGAAAAGAATAATCGCCAAGCTAAAGATTATTCGTTAAAATACAGAGCGTCCGAATTTTTAAACAAAAACACACTAACCCCAGACCGTAACAACAATGTAAAACTCAGAAGAGACCTCGCCATAAGTCCACTCAAGGGACAAAATCAACTCCTTTAATAGATTGTACCCAAGCAATCGCAGCTATCGGACAGCCTACCAATGAACCCTCAAATAGGTTGCAGGATAATTCTAGCTCTTCCGAGTCTTCCTATAATTCTTCTTCTGAATTTCCCATCTCAGCGCTCCCTAAGGGATTCTATATTTTAACAGATGAAATGGAAAACAGCTCCCAAATGGAGCTTGATGTGATGAACCCCTCTCTTTCTAATACTTCCTGCGCTTCCGAGAAAGGCGAATGGAAGACTGTCCAACGCAAACGCCGAAAGCGCTCTAAGCGCTCTGGTTCTATTGGAGGCTTGAAGGGAGACCCAGAGGTCCCCATTTCTAACTCAAATCGTCCAATCTCCCAAAATCACTCCCACGACGAATTACTAGCAAAGTCTCCAGTATCGGAACTTGTCAATCCAACGAATCCCATATGGAACCCTTTATCGCGACCCCAACTCCTTCTCAAAAAGATGACACCTTTCCGGTAACATCTTCCTTCCCCAGTTCCATGGAAGCAACTCCACATCCCTTACACATTTCTGAATCTGCTTACTTGGCAGATACTGGTTCCACTCCCATTAATAAACACGAGCATTTTGGTTGCTCTCTATTTGACCAATCAAACCCACATAATAAGTTGGACTTGGTTGAACTCAACTTATCTCGCATTCATGGTGAAGCTCTTTCACCAAATACATCTGAAAACTCCTCCCTAAAAGGTCATACACCTAAATCTTGGTGTATTGGAACTAACCCTTGCCCCCAGGTTTGTATCCCCCTCCTCGCGAGAACCCACGCCCAACCTTCGCTCTCAATCTGTATCCACCTCTAACATTACCCCCAGTCACATAGAGACAATTGTCTCTAATAGACCACCATCACAATATTCATAACTCATCATGACTACTTTCCTTCAAGCCCGGGAAGCCCTCTCAACTGATGGGATGGTTCTTGGTGTCTTTTTTGACCTTGAAAAAGCTTACGACACAACGTTGGAAACTGGAATGCTCCTTAACTCCATTCGCTTGGTTTCCGCGGACAACTCCCTCTTTTCATCAAATGCCTTCTGTCAAATAGATCTATCCAGGTTCGATGCTCTTCTATTCTGTCACGCCACTTTACTTTGGATGAAGGCGTTCCGCAGGGTAGTGTTTTAAGTGTACTACTATTTGCTCTCGGATTTAAGTGATATTTGTTACCTCTATTCCTGCGGACTTTCAATTTTTCTCATTATGTCGATGATTAGCATTATTACATACCGGTTGCCAGGCTTGCCCTTTCTCGAACGGCAACTTCAACTAGCTATTGAAAAATATTTTACAGTGGGCTAGCTCCCATGGCTTCCATTTTTCTCCCACCAAAAACCTCAGCAGTGCTTTTTTAAGAAAAAAGGGAATCGAAAAACTTGCCACCTTCTTCCAGGCGAACCTGAACCTTATATGTTCGCCCCATCCTTAACTTCACGGTTCAAATTTAGTAGGGCTCATCCTAGATTGACCACTTAACATACTTTGCACCGCATATTAAACACCTAAAAACAATTGTCATCGCACCCTTGACCTGTTACGTTCATCTCGCCTTCAAAATCTTGGGGTGTGATCGTCAATCCCTTTGACGTCTTTACGTAGCCCTAATCCGATCGAAAACTGGATTATGGCTGTGCAGTATATGGTCAGGCCTCCATAACACTACTACACCTGTTAGATCCATCCAAAAACGAAGCGATCCGTATCTCCACTGGAGCTTTCGATCGTCCCCCCAGGTGAGCCTTGAAGTTGAATTCCAATGTGATGCCACTCTCTCTTCAAGAGAATACATCATGTGTACAAGTATCTTCGTTTTCAAACCCCAATATCGTCTGCTCTGACACCGATTCTGCAGGATGGTCCTCAGGAATCCTAATTACTGCGCCCATTTTGCAAAGACGGTTCATAAACATTTCTTTAATTTCCTCAACCATCCTTTTCAAAAGGTGCTGCCTTTCTCTTTGACGAAGGGTACACAACCTTGCTTATCCCCTTCCTACTTTGCTTGGCTCTGACATTCTCTCTCCAAATCATAGCATCCTGCTGCCCTGTTAAAAGCATCATTCCTGTCTCATGCCGCAGTTCACGATGAATTTACTCCAGTGTATACTGACGGCTCTAAAACAGGGGACAGTGTGGGCGCTTCTGCTGTCTTTCCTGGGCCGCAACCTCTCCCATACCCTTCCTCCCTTATGCTTCAATTTTTACAGCCGAGTTAACGGCTTAATGATTGCCCTATCTCGAATTCTAATCCTTAACCAAGATTCACTCATATGTCGTTTATTTAGATTCGCTTAGCGCGCGCTACAAGCGCCTAAAACCCCTTATTCTAAAAACGCAATGGTATCAGCTGTTCAACAATTTCTTCGACTGCTCCATTCCCGTAAGAAACTAATTATTTTATGGTTGGACTCCCTCTCATGTAGGGGTAACTGGCAATGAAATCGCTGACAGAGAGGGCCAATAATGGCCGCCTCCTCTTCTCGGAGTTGTTCTTTGTGCCCCGCGAATGACATTAACTAGGGATGGGGAGGGGGGCCCCCGCCCCCCCCCCCCCCGGAGAAGGGGGGCTATAATATATATATTAATATATTATATTATATATATATATATAATATATATATATTGTATATATATATATATATTATATATATATATATATATATATATAATATAATATTATATATATATATATATGTGCCACTAGATTTAGTTAGACACTAGGAATATAAAAGATGATTATTACTTCTTATCTTTATTTTCTTAAACTAGTTAATTTAATGGTTGCACAAGCAATTGTCAATGATTTTATGATGATAAACAATACAATTTCAGGAATGATCGTTATGGTAATGGAGACAGGTTAATCGGATTATAATTAGCTGGCTCTTTATTGCGCCGTCTTTCTTAATTGCCCCTTCTTCTTCCACATGGGGCTTCGATTAATTAATATTGTCTCTCACGAATCACAGTAAAAGTTCACGATTAAAATCGGCATATTAAGAAATGTTTTAATATAATTTGAAGGTGCCGGCCTTAACGCACCGGCACCCTCTCACGTGCTTTCTCTTCTATAACCCCAGACAGACTGCTTTTTATTCCCAGGATTCTTTAACCCTAAGAACCTTTCCTAGGCGTCGCTTTTGCGATTGGCCTTTACAAGATTTAAAATCTAAATTATGCGTTCGTTACAGATTTTTTCTCCCCCCCCCCCCCCCAACAACATGACTTATAGAAGAGCGAAAGATTTCTATCATTACAATGGTAGTATACATAATTATTATAGTAAGGGGGGTTAGCCCCCTTAAATTTTTTTTTTTTTTTTTTTTTTTTTTTTTTTTTTGAAACTATATTTCATATAATATTTTTACTCAAAATTATTATTATTATTATTATTATTATTTTTTTTTATCTAATATAAGTACAAAAATCATCAATTAAAAGTAACCGTATACTTGTATTAATTAATAATTAATTCTCATTTTAATCTGGTCCAACTTTTCTTTTTTTTTTTTTTTAAAACATCATTTAGTATTAAAACTCCTTCAATTTGTTTATCCCAAATATTTAAAGTAAAAGTTTGTTTTTTTTTGTTTTTGTTTTTTTTTTTTTATTATTATTATTATTATTATTTTTTTTTTTTTTTTTTTTTTTTTTTTTTGCCATTAATCATAAAATTTTCAAAATTATTATTATTATTATTTTTTTTTTTTTTATTGCCATTAATCATAAAATTTTCAAAATTATTTTTTTATTATTATTTTTTTTTTTTTTGTAGTTAAATATCGTGACGTCATAGTTTATTTAAGCATTTCTTACGGAGATTCTTCTCCCTCCCCTCTTCATTTTTGAATAAAAGCAGTTTGACAATTCAGAATTTACGTTGTTTGTTTGAACAAGAAACAAATGATTTCCTCTCTCTCTCTCCTAATTTAACAACCCTTATTAAAATAAAATACCCGGGCAAGAAAATTTATTATTATTATTTTTTTTTTTTATTAACCATTTACCATTATTTTTTTTTTTTTTAACGCTCTTTTGCGGAATACATTCAAACCCTATAATAATTTTTATTTAAAATTTAAAATTGTACCATCAAGATCAAAGAGGAATAAATTTTCATTATCTTATCCGAAACTAAATCACTGTAAAATCCTTTCCTAAGCCACATGCTTTGCTTTCACAAATATTATTATTATTATTATTATTATTATTATTATTATTATTATTATTATTATTATTATTATTATTATTATTATTATTATTATTATTATTATTATTATTATTATTATTAGTTATTACTATTATTATTATTATTACTATTATCATTATTATTATTATTTATTATTATTAAATTATCACTGTAATTAATTAATTCACACACACAATAATTCTGTACACTTTTTTTCAAAATTTTGTTGTTTTCTTCCTTTCTTTTTCCTAACGTAATTTTGACCATGTGTTTTGGTTGTTTTGAGTATCGGTTCTCCGCCGTTTGTCTGGTGCAGTCAAGTTGGGGGTTGAGTGGGGGAATTTTGAAGCCCCTCTTCCCCACTTTTTCCATTTGGATCCGAAATATGAGATTTTTCACGTTAGGGTTAAGATTCTTGACTCTGCTAAACTGTCGTCTCACTGTGATTTTAATTTTTGTTGTTTTCTTTCTTGATTGGACTTTCACTCTTTTCATGCACTTTTAATTACCGTTAATTATCTTGTTGATCATTTTCTTCAAAAGGCTGGGTTTAAATAAGAGTCACTACTGGGGAGACCACTTTGTGCCACTAGATTTAGTTAGACACTAGGAATATAAAAGATGATTATTACTTCTTATCTTTATTTTCTTAAACTAGTTAATTTAATGGTTGCACAAGCAATTGTCAATGATTTTATGATGATAAACAATACAATTTCAGGAATGATCGTTATGGTAATGGAGACAGGTTAATCGGATTATAATTAGCTGGCTCTTTATTGCGCCGTCTTTCTTAATTGCCCCTTCTTCTTCCACATGGGGCTTCGATTAATTAATATTGTCTCTCACGAATCACAGTAAAAGTTCACGATTAAAATCGGCATATTAAGAAATGTTTTAATATAATTTGAAGGTGCCGGCCTTAACGCACCGGCACCCTCTCACGTGCTTTCTCTTCTATAACCCCAGACAGACTGCTTTTTATTCCCAGGATTCTTTAACCCTAAGAACCTTTCCTAGGCGTCGCTTTTGCGATTGGCCTTTACAAGATTTAAAATCTAAATTATACGTTCGTTACAGATTTTTTCTCCCCCCCCCCCAACAACATGACTTATAGAAGAGCGAAAGATTTCTATCATTACAATGGTAGTATACATAATTATTATAGTAAGGGGGGTTAGCCCCCTTACATATATATATATATATATATATATATATATATATATATTATATATATATAGTAATTTATAATTATATATATATATAGTATATTATATATATATTATATTATATATATTAATATATATATATATATATTATATATATATATTATATAATATATATATAATTTATATACACTATACTCATATATATATATATAACTATATATATATATAAGTATAAATACCGATTCGATATATATATATATATATATATATATATATATATATATATATATAGGGTGAAAAAAACATGTTTTTTAAAAAGTTTTTAAAAAAAAACATTAAAACCCATGTTTTCTTGGTTCATTTATTTTTTTACTTTTAAAATCAATATTTAAGTTTTTTTTATTATTATATAGTATTTATATCATTTGTATTAATGCCTCTCATTAGTTTTGATCCAAAAATTGTTTATTATTACGTATTGTATTATTTTACAACTAAATATTAAAACTGTATATTAAACTTAAAAATGTAAATTGTTTATTTTTTTAATAAATCATTTCTTATTGGCTGATTGATTACTATAATTATTATTATTATTATTATTATTATTATTATTATTATTATTATTATTATTATTATTATTATTATTATTATTATTATTATTATTATTATTATTATTATTATTATTATTATTATTATTATTATTATTATATATTATTTATTATTATTGTTATATAATATATATATATATATATATATATATATATATATATATATATATATATATATATATATATATATATATATATTATATATATATATATATATATATATATATATATATTATATATATATATATATATATATATATATATATATAGTATATATATATATATATATATATATATATATATATATATATATATTATTATGGTGCTGGCAATAAAATAAGAAAAGGGAAATAAGACTGGACTAACCTATCTAAGCTTATGCTATTCTATTATTTTTTATTCCTTAATTTTTTAATAGGATTAAATATTTAATAGATTAAATTGCATCTTATTATGATAACACTCCAATGAAGCGCAATTTAATGTAAAAAAAATGTCATACAATTTTGATTAGTTTGCAAAAATTTTGCAACGAATGATCTATGTATTACGGAGGAGAGGAATGTGTAAGTGCAAATCGAGCCCGAGCGCTTTTATAACTACAATTTTGTTTGCAAACAGAAGCCAAACATTATTTCTTTAAAGTGTATGAAACATTTTGAAAAGTTTTTTTATTATTATTTTCGTTCCATTTTTATAACGTAATTCAGTTTGTGGCTGAATTGACAAAATTGATAACATTATTTATTTGTGATGCCTTAATTAATTTTAATATTGTAGTTCAATTAATTATCGCTTGTAAAATTTGAACACTGCCTAAAAATAAGAGGATTTAAAATATTTTAATTAGTGAGTTTTTAGTTTGAAACGTGAATTATATTGAAAGAAAATTGAAAATTGTGAAATAGGCTTTTCTTTGAAAAGACATTTTATTCTCATACAGCAAGGGTGGTTACTAGCCTTAACTTTGGGAACAGCAAATTTATGAAGCTGTTTCGAAGCGAGCCACATTGTTAAGAGATTAATGGTTTACAAAATGAAGACACATTTTTTATTTTATAAAAAATGAAGAAACATTTATTACTAACATCATTATTTATTACATTCATTACTAACATTATTATTTTACTTATTTATAACATTATTATTCAATTACACAACAAGAAATAAGATTTTACTTTTGAGAAGTGCTTTTTTTGAGTGTTCATTTTTGCTGTTAGTAGTGTGAAATCTGGCTGATAATTGGTAAGCGCAGCTCGCACGAGTTCACTTAAATGTTCATCAGTTAGTTCAGATCGATATTTAGATTTAATGAGCTTAAGCGTTGAGTAGAGTGATTCACATACATAAGTAGTCCCAAATATTAAGATAAGTCTCTTAGCACACTCTTTTGTTAGTGGGTATTTTTCTTCTGGAACCTTCTTAAAAAATTCTATGGCCGAAACGCCACTTTGTTGCAGTCCTTTTAATCCTTCTTCCTTTTGCAGTTCTAGTAACTCCAACTCTACAGCTGATGTATTCTTTGTAATTGGTGATGAAACCGGACAGCTATCGCCCACAACATCAACAGCCAAAGGATTTTTCAGGAATGAAAATGAAGGTTTAAGTGTTCTCAAATCATTAAATCTGCCATTGATTTCTTCAGCAAGACCAGACATTTTACACAAATAATCTTCTGTTTCCACCTGAACGTCAGGAAGGCTTTCAGTAATTTTCTTCAAACATTTGAAATGAGCGAATGTTTTAATCTCAAGGTCTTTCCGAAAGAGTCTTAATTTGCTATGAAAGCTAAATACACTCTGCGCTAAATCAGAAATAAGTTTTTCTCTTCCTTGTAATGATATGTTTAGCGTTTGTAAATGCTGAACACATCATTACAAGAAATGATACTTGAGTCATTAAGTTCAGGGAAAGATTTTTCTTTTTCTTGCATAAACTGTTTGATTGGATCAAGTATTGAAAAAATCTGTCAAGAATATTGCTTAGTGATAGCCATCTCACTAAGCAGTACCAAGATACATCATCAGGAAGCTCGTCATTGTTCATGTCTTCTATGAAGGATATGAACTGTCGGTGTGTTTTGGCACTTGAGCGAATGCAGTTCACGATTTGTAGAACTACCTGCATAACATGCGGATATTGAAAATATTTTGCTGCTAAATGTTCTCTGTGAATAATACAATGTACAGGTAGGAAATCAGGGTATGATGTGTCAGCATTTAAAAGCCCAATAAGCCCTTGTTTCTTACCTGTCATGGATGGTGCACCGTCGGTAGCAATGCTGACAATATTACCGATAGGCACTGAGTTTTTCAATACAACACCATCCAGGGCTTCTTTAATGTCACAACCACGAGTAGTATCCTTCAAAGTAACCAGGTCTAAGAGCTCTTCTACACTACCTCCAAGTCTTTTGACACATACCTCACAAATATGGCTAGTTGCGGTTTATCTTTGATATCTGTAGACTCGTCCAAAGCAAGACTAATTGCTGAGCACTCACTTAAATTTTTATGTAAATTATTTAAGATATCGACACTAATAACAGAAACTCGCCTCTCTGTTGTGTGTCGATCAGTTATTGCAGTTTCTTATTTTCGGGTTCTAAAATAGAAATAACTTGTGCCATGTTCTTCTTAATAAACTCCCTATCTGTGTAAGGCTTCTTTGCTTTTGCAATATTAAAAGCCTAGACCCTAGACGAAGCCAGCTTCGGGTGTCAAATCTGCTTCCTTGGTAAACATTGACATAACCCTACTCAGACCATGAAGTCTTTCCTTTAATGATTTTAATTTAGTTTTCCTTAATTGATGGCCAACAGGAAAATCTTTACCGAAACCACTGTGGTTAGTGTCATCATGGCGTTTTAGATTACTGGCCTTGAACTGTGACAACGTTATTAGTAGTAGGGCTAACATATTGTTAAAAAAATGACCTTTTTACCCCATGTCCTCTTTTACCCCTAGGCCTCTTTTACCCCACCCTAAAATTTGGGCAAACCTTATTTTTTGAGCCCAAATTTTTTACCTGACCTGACCTTTTTGGGCCTTTGACCTTTTTGGGCCTTTACCTTTTTGGGGCTTTGACCTTTTTGGGCCTTTACCTTTTTTAGACTTCACCTTTTTGGGCCTAGACCTTTTTTCGACCAACCCTTTGGTCTTCCATGGGTCATTTTTGGCCCACGGTATTTTTTGGCAACCCTAATTTTCTGGCAACCCTAATTTTTTGAGAACCCTAATTTTTTGAGAACCCTAATTTTTTGAGAACCCTAATTTTTTGAGAACCCTAATTTTTTGGGAACCCTAATTTTTTGAGAACCCTAATTTTTTGGCAACCCTAATTTTTTGGCAACCCTAATTTTTTGAGAACCCTAATTTTTTGGCCACCCTAATTTTTAGCACCCTTTCGAAGATTAAGGGTGCGCCAAACGGTTGCGTCAGCAACCGTTGTACGTATTACCCCCCCCTATTTTACGCCCCCTAATTTTTTCGACCGTGGGCCATTTTTGCCCACGGTAATTTTTGATCTTCCTTTTAGGGGCTTAGCCCCTTTTGATGTCGTTACCTTGTTTGACCATGATATTTCGACCAACCCTTTGGTCTTCCATGGTCAATTTTGGCCCACGGTAATTTTAGGCTACCCTTTGGTCTTCCATGGGTCAATTTTGGCCCACGGAAATTTTTGGGTACCCTTTGGTCTTCCATGGGTCATTTTTTGCCCACGGTAATTTTTGGCTACCCTTTGGTCTTCCATGGGTCATTTTTTGCCCACGGTAATTTTCGACCAACCCTTTGGTCTTCCATGGGTCATTTTTTGCCCACGGTAATTTTCAACCATCCCTTTGGTATTCCATGGGTCAATTTTGGCCCACGGTAATTTTTGATCTTCCTTTAGGGGCTTAGCCCTATTTTTTGGTGTCTTTACCTTGTTTGACCATGATATTTCGACCTTAACCTTACCATATACCATCAATATTTGCCCACGGTAATTTTTGGCTTCCTTTAGGGCTTAGGCCCTATTTTTTTGAACGTCCTTTACCTTGTTTGACACGATATTTACGTCCTTAACACTTGCATATACCATGGGTCAATTTTGACCCACGCTAACTTGATGGCTTTGATGGTTTCCCCAATCACCGTAAGAAGTACCTAATGATGTTCTATTAGTGTTCTATGAGTATTAGATGAGTGCCAGGTGAGTGCCAGGTGAGTGCCAATGAGTGCCAAGTGAGTGCCAATGAGTGCCAAGTGAGTGCCAATGAGTGCCAAGTGAGTGCCACATAGTGCCAAGTGAGTGCCACATAGTGCCAACTGGAGTGCCACTTTTTTCAAGTCTTTTCTAGCCTCCCCTGAGGCTCAAGAATAGCCCTAATATGGGTTGTCTACCCCTATGTAATAAGGTATGAGGAATCGATTTGTGTATATTACAATCTGTTAGAATGCTTCCTACTACGAGTTAGTATTTTTATAACACACTTAAAAGCACTTACACTCTCCATAGACACTTACATTAAACATATACACTTACACTCACACCCACACCACAGGGTACACTTACACTTACACATCACACACTCGGATATTTGATGGCTCAGCATTAATGCCTCAGCAATGATGCCTCAGCATTAATGCCCAGCATTGATGCCTCAGCATTAATGCCTCAGCCATTTGATGCCTCAGCATTAATGCCTCAGCATGATGCCTCAACTTTGAATTCATCATTTAGACTCATCCTTTGAGACGTCATCTAATTGATACCATCTATATTTGATGATTCATCTTTGATGAAATCACCTTTTGATGGCTCAGCTCTACCCACATCATAGAACAGAGTTAATAATAATGTCTTCCCCCTAGTTCATAAGCTACCCACCAGGCCGCAGCAAGCCCCTCCCCGCAAGGATGGAGGCCCCGCACCCGCAGGTGCGACCGTCAATCCAGCCCGTATATATTACTATAAGTTCATTCATTTTTATTCATACTTAAACATTTCAAATAATTTCTTTTCAAATATACTATGAATCATTCATTTTTTATTTCATACTTAACATTTTATTAAAACATTTTCGCGAACCTAAAACTGTAACTCATTAACAGACCTATTATTAACACATTTATTTTACTTAACAGTTTTTACTTAATACTTTTTACTAAATACTTTTTAATTTTATAAATTTAAATTAATTTATGTAAGAAGAAAAAATTCAGAGTGTCTGATATATAAGCATTTATTTTACTACAATTGTACCGAAATTTTACTAAAAACATGTGAGTTAAAGCAGTAAAACATGAGTTAAAGCAGTAAAGCAGTAAAACAAAAGCATACTAATCCCCCCCTAGGTGTTAGGTAACACCTCTACTGTTTTACTGCTTTACTGCTTTAACTTTCTGCTTTACTGCTTTAACTTTCTGCTTTACTGTTTTAACTTTCTGCTTTACTGTTTTAACTCATATATTTATTAACATTATGTTTTTTATTTTGTTTTAATACTTTTTATTTATTTTTATTATTTTTTTTATTATTTTATTTTACTACATTTGTACGAAATTTTACTAAAAACATGTGAGTTAAAGCAGTAAAACATGAGTTAAAGCAGTAAAGCAGTAAAACAAAAGCATACTAATCCCCCCTAGGTGTTAGGTAACACCTCTATTGTTTTACTGCTTTACTGCTTTAACTTTCTGCTTTACTGCTTTAACTTTCTGCTTTACTGTTTTAACTTTCTGCTTTACTGTTTTAACTTTCTGCTTTACTGTTTTAACTCATATATTTATTAACATTATGTTTTTTATTTTGTTTTAATACTTTTTATTTATTTTATACCTGATATATAAACATTTTATTTTACTACAATTGTACGAAATTTTACTAAAAACATGTGAGTTAAAGCAGTAAAACATGAGTTAAAGCAGTAAAGCAGTAAAACAAAAGCATACTAATCCCCCCCTAGGTGTTAGGTAACACCTCTTGATTTACTCCTTTACTGCTTTAACTTTCTGCTTACTGCTTTAACTTTCCTTGAGTGTTTTTAAACTTTCTGGCTTATTCATATTTTAGATATTTACTGTTTTAACTCATATATTTATTAACATTATGTTTTTTATTTTGTTTTAATACTTTTTATTTATTTTATTATTATTTTTATTTATTTTTATTATTATTTTTATTATTTTTATTATTTTTATTATTATTTTTATTATTTTTATTATTTTATTTTTATTTTTATTATTATACTTAGTGTTATTTACTTCATGCCTATTGTTATTATTATTTAGAACACACATTCACTATGACACTTATACACACATTCACTATGCCCCTTACATCACTATGACACTTACATTTTACCCATAGATACTTACATTTACACTTATACACACACACACACACACACACACACACACACACACACACAGCTTTACTTACACACGCAGATTTACTTACACTTCATAGAGACTTTCTTAAACACTCAAAATTTCTCATAGATATAAGGTATAATTTATTTATACATTTTATATCTTTAATTAAACACGTACATTTATATTACTTTCAATTATAACTATAATTATTTCAAAGTTTCTTAAAACTTCTATAATAAATCAATCATTATCTTTGAACAAGAAAATTATTATTAACTGTTAATACTTTTTGTTTATAAATTTTATAACTATCAAGTTTTAAAATAACTTTTACTAAAATTTTATGAAATTTTATTAAAAACATATATTTTACGACCTTAAAGCAATAAATCAGTAAGGCCAGCCCCTAGCACCCCTCTACATCAAGCTATGCCACGTTTTGTTCAATTGACTTACTGCTTTACATCATCTTTAGGCATGTAATAAGTATAAAAATAACAAATTAAGTTCTTCTCTTGCTAACATAACATGTATTTTATAAAATCATTCTAAGTTTTTATTTAAAATAACCAATTATTCACTTACATTTATATTATCACTCGATGTTAACTAAAATATTTCAAAGTTTTTGTAAATAATTCGGGTTTTCTTTATTATTATTAATTATTATCTATTATACATTGACAATCCATCACGAGGAAACACAACAACCCCCACTCCTTACAGATACGAAACCTGACCTCTCTCTGTAAAATGTGTTGACAATAACTACTTTAGCGTCTAAATTTAGGATAATCCTTTTTGTAACCCGAGGCGATTTAAGCTAATTCCAGGTCAAAATATTTCAAACTGCCCTTTTTCTGTAAAATGTGGTGCAATAAACTACGTTAGGCCTAAGTTTAGGCCTAAATTTAGGATAAGCCCTTTTGTAGACGGGCTAATAATCCTAATACCAGGTCAAAAGGTATTTCCCGTATAGATGGACAAGAATCATTGTTATTATTATTTTATAAATATATTTTCCAACTGAAACATGCTGGATCGGAAAGATCCTTTAAGCAGGTAAAAGAAATGTTTTCCTTACTTGTGATTGGTCGGGGTAATCCTTATTCTCTATATGACCTCGTATGTTATTGGTCGAGAATTATTTATCGTCTTTTGAAAATTAACGTTGTTCTTTAAACTTGTATTTGAGCAGGTGTGTGTTTTATTATCTTTTAGACCCAAACTCATTTTAAAATCATAGTCATTTTAGCTGTTAAGCGGTGCACAAGTTATCTGATTTGTATTAAAAAGTGTTTTATTTGTTTACTAAGTGATATATCATATTTATAAAATACTTACATTGAGGAATAATTATTAATTTCACTAGAATAGATAATAATTAATTCACTAGTTCATAAGCTAACCACCAGGGCTCAGCATGAGCCCCACCCGCAAAGGCAGCCAACCCCGCACCCGCTGGTGCGTCCCGCCGCGTCCCGCCCGCCGCGCGCCTGCGCCCGCAGGCGCAATTTTTCAGCTCGTTCCCGCCGCCGCTGGCCCGCAGTGCTCCAAATATTTCCGTTGGTTCGAATCACCGGCCCAAAATAAAGGTA
>JABUQX010131270.1:5000-7500 GCA_015478945.1 Trachelipus rathkii | reverse complement strand
ATGTTCGAGGGGTGCTGGCGGGCTGGCCCTACTGATTTATTGCTTAAGGTACGTAAAAATATATGTTTTTAATCAAATTTCTTAAAATTTTAGCAAAAGTTATTTTAAAACTTGATAGTTATAAAATTTATAAACAAAAAGTATTAACAGTTAATAATTTCTTTGTTCAAAGATAATGATTGATTTATTATAGAAGTTTTAAGAAACTTTGAAATAATTTTAGTTATATTTGAATGAGTAATATAAATGTACGTGTTTAAATTAAAACATAAAATGTCTTTAATAAATTATACGTTATTATGTGTAAGTAAATCTGCGTGTGTAATTAAATCTGTGTGAGTGTAAGTAATCTGCGTGTGATAAAGCGTGTGTGTGTGATGTGTGTGTGTGTGTGTGTGTGTGTATAAGTGTAAATGTAAGTATATGGTTAAATGTAAGTGTCATAGTGAATGTAAGTGGCATAGTTGAATGTGTGTATAAGTGTCATAGTGAATGGGTGTTCTAAATAATAATAACAATAGGAATGAAGTAAATAACACTAAGTATAATAATAAAAATAAAAATAAAATAATAAAAATAATAAAAATAATAATAAAAATAATAAAAATAATAAAAATAATAATAAAAATAAATAAAAATAATAATAAAATAAATAAAAAGTATTAAAACAAAATAAAAAACATAATGTTAATAAATATATGAGTTAAAACAGTAAAGCAGAAAGTTAAAGCAGTAAAGCAGAAAGTTAAAACAGTAAAGCAGAAAGTTAAAGCAGTAAAGCAGAAAGTTAAAGCAGTAAAGCAGTAAAACAATAGAGGTGTTACCTAACACCTAGGGGGGGATTAGTATGCTTTTGTTTTACTGCTTTACTGCTTTAACTCATGTTTTACTGCTTTAACTCACATGTTTTTAGTAAAATTTCGTACAATTGTAGTAAAATAAAATGTTTATATATCAGATATAAAATAAATAAAAAGTATTAAAACAAAATAAATAAAAACATAATGTTAATAAATATATGAGTTAAAACAGTAAAGCAGAAAGTTAAAACAGTAAAGCAGAAAGTTAAAACCGTAAAGCAGAAAGTTAAAGCAGTAAAGCAGAAAGTTAAAGCAGTAAAGCAGTAAAACAATAGAGGTGTTACCTAACACCTTAGGGATTAGTAGTAAGGCTTTGTTTTACTTCTTTACTGCCTTTAAACCATGTTTTTAACTGCTTTAACTTCCTACTTCTTAAACAGCAGGACATAAATATAAATGTTTAGTAAAATAAAATTATATATATCAGATATAAAATAAATAAAAAGTATTTAAAAACAAAATAAAACATAATGTTAATAAATTATACGCAGTAAAACAGTAAAGCAGAAAGGTTAAAACAGTAAAGCAGACAAAGTTAAAGCAGTAAAGCAGAAAGAAAGTTAAAGCTAGGTTTAAGCAGTAAAACAGTAGAGGTGTTACCTAATCACCTAGGGGATTAGGTAGCTTTGTTTTACATGCTTGTACTGCTTTTAACGGGCATGTTTTACTGCTTATAACTCACATGTTTTTAGTTAAAATTTCGTACAATTGTAGTAAAATAAAAATGATTATATATTCAGACACTCTGAATTTTTCTTCTTACATTACAATTTTTTAAAAAGTTATAAATTAAAAAGTATTAAGTAAAAGATTAATAAAAATAATTGTAATAAATATATGTGTTAAAAATAGGTCTGTAATGAGTTACAGTTTTAGGTTCGCGGAAAATGTTTTTAATAAAAATGTTTAAAGTATGAAATAAAAAATGAATGATTCATAGTATTTTTGAAAAGAAATTCTTTGAATGGTTTACTTATGAAATAAAAAATGAATGACTTATAGTTATATATATTTTTCAGTCGCGCGGGAGCTCGCACCTGCGGGTGCGTGGCCTCCAATCCTTTGCGGGGAGGGGCTTGCTGCGGCCTGGTGGGTAGCTTATGAAGGGGAAGACATTAATTTTAACTCTGTTCTATGATGTGTAGAGCTGATCCATCAAAGTGTAACTGCTTACAAGATGAATCATCAATATAGATGGTATCAAAGATGACGTCATCAAAGATGAGTCATCAAAGATGAACCTTCAAAGTTGAGGCATCAATGCTGAGGCATTAATGCTGAGGCATCAATGCTGAGGCATTAATGCTGAGGCCATTCAATGCTGCGCATTAATGCTGAGGATCATTGCTGAGGCATTTAATGCTTGAGCCATCAAATATCGAGTGTGTGAGTGTAAGGGTAAGTGTATCTGTGAGTGGGGGTGTGAGTGTAAGTGTATATGGTTTAATGTAAGTTGTCTATGGAGAGTGTAAGTGCTTATAAGTGTTTTATATAAAAATACTAACTCGTAGTAGGAAGCATTCTAGCAGATTGTAATATACACCAATCGATTCCTCATACCTTATTACATAGGGGTAGACACCCATATTAGGGCTATTCTAGGCTCAGGGGAGGCTAGAAAAGGTTTGAAAAAAGTGGCA
>JABUQX010131269.1:0-23022 GCA_015478945.1 Trachelipus rathkii | reverse complement strand
TGCTAAAGCATATTTTTTTATTTACTTTATATTATATTGAGAAATAAATAAATAAATAAGTAAATTGAAAAGTAAATAAATAAATAAATAAACAACTGTATAAATATCTACTTTTATTTTCACCATTCTTTGTCAGAACAGTAATATTAAAAGAAAATAAATAAAATATTAAAAGATAGAAACAGTAGTAGTAGTAGTAGAGTAGGTATAGTCAGTAGAGTAGTATAGTATGTAGTAGTTGTCTCGTAGTAGTATAGTAGTGTAGAGTAGCAACGAGTGCATACACCTATGTGATTCTTGATGATTCACAAAGGAAAATATTTTCATTCAGTTTCATATTTCACCTTCACTGAAAGAGTAAATATTTTTGTTTTTTTTCGCCTCGAGATATCTATATGATATTTTACAATAGATTTCATTCCAGAGTTTTTAAAATTGATATTCATTATTTCAAACTACAAATGTATTTTTTTTTTTTTTTTTTTTTTTTTTTTTTTTTTTTTTTTTTTTTTTTTTTTTTTTTTTTTTGTCTCGCCATCCAAAGAGAAGAAATCGTGTATTTCAAGGTTAGTCTCTCTGGTCATCAAACCAATGATCGTGAGACTATTTCTCATTCGCTTTCACAGGTTGTTAATGTTTTAAAAATTTTTTTATATGTAAAAATGAAGAGAAATTTCATAGTAAACAAGTCAGGGCGTCGCCTAAATGAATATAGCGATGAACACCTGAATAAACATAACTCAGAAACTATCTTGCATGAGAGTCGCTCTGGGTTTTTGGGCCTCAGCTTAGCTTGCCCCTTTATTGCCTATGAACACCTCTCCATTAGGTTCAAAATCTGCCTCATATTACGTAACTTTAGAACGCGGGAACCCTGAAATCCGCGCTGGCTTATATCTAATATATATATTATATATACTATATATATATATATATATTATATATATATATATATATATATAATATATAATTAATATATATATATTATATTTATGATATATTAAACTGGGGGTGTACCGGAACCAGAATTTTGGGTTCGGCGAAACCGGAACTTTCCGACCTTTGAAAAAAGTTCCGGCCGAAGTTCCGACCGTGGGAACCGGACTTTTCGACTTCAGCTACAACCCTATACAATAACCTACCGTCTCCAGAAGCCCGGCTGCAGCCCGGGCGGGCACACATGCATAGTTTCCAGAGCCCTTTGCGCACTTCTACGTTCACGTTAAACGTCACAAGGCAGGCGCCCGTTGTAAAATCTCGATTTTCGAGAATTACTAAACGGGCGGGGCCTGCGCGATAAGTATCATTGAAGAACAAAAATCTTTTTACAAAACATGTGTCGGAAATTGGCTTTGCCAAAATTTTTTATACTTTTAGTTACTTTTATATTAAGGATACTAATATATCGTATCATTCTTAAAATAGATATACATATAAGTATAAAAGTATTGCTTACCAATTACAGCGGGCGCGCTCGGCCGTTTCCAGTTACTATCTTTTTCTTGATTGGTTAATGTAATTTTTTCAATTCGAAGCGTTTCTGAGTCGATTTTGCGCCGGGCGCCACTCGGGCTCTGAAACGCCAGCTTATTTTTACCTTAAACTTGTCTGATTACAAGTGGAGTCTCTCTAGAAGTATCTGTCATCTTGTCATATCCTACTGTGAGGCTCTTTAATTATGCCAAAGCCAAAATTTGAATTAAGCGGGATTCATAAATTTTCATTAAGTAAAAAAGGAAATATACATATAGCTGCGTTTCCAGAACACCGAGTGCAGCCCTAGTGTGCAAAATCGATTCGGAAACGCTTCGAATTGAAAAGTTACATTAACCAATCAGAGAACGAGAAACTTTGATACCTGAACGGGCCGACCGGCCCCGTCGGAATCAGCTGGCATTGTAAACATTCTCTTATCATGGGCGTATACGGGGGGGGCAGGGGGCACTTGTCTCCCCCTAAATCTTGGCGAAATAAAAAAAATTAACCCTTTATTTTTGCCAGACGACGTTTTTTAGGGTTATTACTGGAAAACTGAAAAGATCATCAATCGATGATAATGAAGTGTAATTATTAATTACAACGTATTATAATATATATATATATATATAATATATATCACTCACACCCTTTGCCACCCCCTAAATGAAATTCCTGCCTACTCCCTGTCTTATTATTATATGTAGTCTATTTATGGAAATGTACGATATATAGTATCCTTAATATAAAAGTTAACTGAAATATTAAAAAAATTTTGGCAAGCCATAGACACATGTTTTTGTAAAAAGATTTGTTTGTAAACAAAGTATTCTTTCCGCGCCAGCCCGCCGTTTATAATTCTTCGAATCGGAGGATTTTACAAGCAACCGCTGACAGTGACGTTTAGGTGACCGTAGAAGTGCACAACGGGGCTCTTGAAACGATGCTGTCGCCTGTGTTGCCGCCCGGGCTGCAGTCGGGCTTCTGGAAACGCATCTTATATAAAGTTCTACGGGTATTCAAAGTTTAAAAAGCTTTTTTCGGAAGCGGGGTTAACTTGGTTTGGATAAGAGTTGCGTTTAACTCCACCATGGGCTAAGTTTTACTTTCATTGGAGAGAACATTACGAAATTCAATAAAACCCACTTCGAAGGACATTATGAATCTTGTTTTTAAAATTTAAATTTTTTATTCTCTTAAACAGTTTAGTTAATAGTTTGTGTTTTGTAGTAGTTCTACTTTAAGTTAATTTCTTTTTATAATAATAATGAATAATAATAATAATAATAATAATAATAATAAATAATAATAATAATAATAATATAATAATAATATAAAAATAATAATAAATTATCATAATAGTAATAATAATAAATATAATAATAATAATAATAATAATAATAATAATATAATAATTATTTAATAATAATAATAATATAATAATAATACCTGTACACTTTTATTATATCCCCAGGGGTCTAGATTCATAGAGCAGGATTGCACAAAAAAGATCAAAATATTTGTAAGATCAACTGATTTTTTACGCGATTTTTTTTTATATTTTAGACCACTTTTTTCTAAATTAAAATAATGCCTGTATACCTAATTAAGTAAGTTATATTTCACCTACCCATGAGGTAAGTAAATTCATCGAATGCTGTTTCAAGTCATTTTTAATAAAGAAAAAAATAAATCAGATTATCAAAGTTTATACAGCTATATTCCAAACACAGATTTTATATATATATATATATATTATATATATTCATATATATATATATATAATATAATTATATCTATATATATTATTATATTATATTATATATTATATTATATTTATATATATTATTATATATATTATTATATTATATTATATTATATATATATATATTATTTATAATATAATATAATATATATTATAATATATATACTATTATATTATATATATATATCGTATATATATAATTATAAGTATATATGTACATTATATATATATATATATATATATATATATATATATTTATATATTATAAGTTAATATTTTATTAAATAATTATATTTTCAAACTGATTATTTTAATTAGTTAAACTTATATAGCTAACTACTTTTATAAATTAAAAAAAATTTGTGTCCTAAATATAAAATAAAATTAAAAAAAATCCAAAAAAAATCAAAAAATTCCCCACCCCGTTCTTAGAGTATTAAAGCTACCCGTCGAGTGTGAAAATATTGTTCATATTTAAAGTTTTCGAAGTATAGAGTCGAAGGTCATTTTATAATGATATTTGTTCATACAGTCGTCCCTCGTGAACGCGGTCTTATATAGAACGCGATCTTGCTTTCCGCGGTTGGCAAAATGATAATAAAAAGAAAAAATTAAAATTACAAAAATAAAATTAAAATTCTGTAATACATATGTTAAAAAGATAAAAATTAAATTAAAATTGCAAAAAATAAAATAGAAATAACTATTTCTATTTGAAGATAAATGAAAATGAAAAGAAAAAAAAAAAGAAATATTGGTGAGCTAAAAAGGCCAAAGCGGGCAGGCCAGGAAAGAGTGTTACCAGGAAGGATAACGTAAGTCGCGGGTGGTATTTCTCAAACGGGAGAGCAGCCGGTGAAATAGCACCATAACAGGGATTCTGTGGACTATCCATGTGCAGTGCGTGCAAGCTTTAGCATCCTTCAAAATCTTCAAATTTCTACAATCTTGGAGAAGACAGACTATTATATTTTAGTGCATCAATGTGGAGGCATAACTTCTCAAATATTTATATATAATTACAGTCTCAGAGCCGATGAGCGAATTTGTTATTAATGTAGTGAAAAAACAATATTTTTATTTCTCCAAATTTTTTAAATGTTTTGTACATTGTATACTTTCATTTTTAGAATACACTAAATACCATTGAGCCGTTACCATAATTTTCAAAGGTAATATATAGAAGTGAGGCATATGCCCATTGTAAAATGTTGTAAAAGTAGAGAGTGATCATAACGTTAGGATATAACTAGTCAACTAAATATGTTTAGTATGGACTTGTGCCGTGGGTTAAATAAACATTGTTTCTGCAAATTTATTCATTATTATTAAGGATAATAAAATGCTGCTGCTATTTTATTTAGTAAAATTTTAAAATTAATGATTTTCAGGGGGTTTAAAGTTTATTTACGCGGTATCGCTATAGCCGGGGGTGCAGGAAACCTAACCCCCTGCGGTTACGAGGTATGACGGGACTTGCTCTACCAGGGTGTCGCAATGTGGTTCAAATATGTATTTAATTCATGCATAATCATAACTGTGGTAAATGACAGATCAGTTTACCCTGAAAATTTTTTGATAAGAAAGGATTCACATCTTGTTAATGGAGGGTCGCTTATAAAGTTCCGCGGCGTCTAACCTTCCGAACAAGGGGCCGGGAACCGGAATTCTTCATCAGAACAATTGCGACGGATTGCCTGCGCCGCTATTCTCTTACTTTTGTTCAAGCGTCTCGTAGCAGTCTCGTTCCTCTATGCGGGGTACGCACGTACACCACTCTTGGGGAGGATTAATTAAGGCATGCCCTAATGATAATAGAATTATATATATATATAGTATATATAATATATTATAATATATATATATAATCATTTTATATATATTATAATTATTATATAATATATAATTAATTATATATATTATAGTATATATAATATGATATATTAATTATATATAATATAAGATATTATAAAATAATATAAATAGTATAAATATATATTAAAATTATATATATATATATTATATATATAATAATATAATATATCAATATAATGGTGAAATTTAATATTATTTAATATTGCTGAAATTTTTTCCAACAAAATATATATAGTTATATTATGTATAATACTTCTTTATCTATTTATTTATATATAATATATTTAGTATATATATATTAACCTCTTTATTATAAGACAATATTATATTTCTCATATTATTATGACTAATACCCTAAATAAGACTTTTAATAAGATATAATATTTTAAAAAGTAATATATATGTGAAAAAACAAAACAATAAATAAAAAACATAACAATAATGCCGAATATTATATAATCAGTTTCAAAATAAAAACGGGTGGGTATTAAATAAAAAAACAATAATATATTATTTTATCCCAACCCATATATTTAATATATATATATAATAAATAATATAAATATAAATTATATGATATATAATAATAAATACTATATATATAGTATATTATTACTATATATATATATATATAATTATTATAATTTAGATATATATAATTAATTAAATTATAATATATATTTAATATATTTAGATAATATAATAATATAGTAAATATATAAGTATAATAATATATATTATCCCTGCATTGGTAAACTGCCTATATACTTTATATATATATATATATATATCTAATATATTATAATTATTATATATTATTTTAATTATATACATTCGAAGTATAATAATATATTATTATTTTTATTGTTTTTATAAAATTGTAAAATATTAAACTTTTTTATATATAAATTATAAATATATTATTATAATATATATATATTACTTAAAAAAGATTATATAGATATATATAGATATTTAAATATATCTATTTTTATATAATTATATTCATAATTATATTTATATTATTGAGATATAATTATATATTAATAATATAATTTAAAATAATGGTTTATTATATAAAGTTTATAGATAGATTATTAAATAATGATATAATAATATATATAATATATAATATTATAATTATATATTTTATATATAATAATATATAATTAATTAATCAATAATCTAAATACCGTATTAAATCAATTAGATCTGACCAATTATCTTTTTATTCTGTATAATTCTGAAATCACATTATAGAAATGTTAATTGGGTTCATCTTGCGCATATATTGAAATTATTCGTTAATAATAACGCTTTGGAAAAATAAAATCTTTATATATAAATTAGAATACAGATAAAGAATATAACAAAGTAATTTAATATTTTTCTTTATATTTACTGGAAGATCTTCTTAACGAATCTGGTAAATCTTTAAACAGGAAAAAATTTAGCTATCACACCACAACAAATAACTGAAGTAATATATTATATATAAATATAACAACTAAATCATAATACTACACTCTTACATACAGAAACAATTAATAAAAACTAAAATAACCCGAATTCAATTAATCTATTACTCAGGTATAATTATATATTCTATATTATTATAATATATATATTAGATTTTATTATTCTAGCGTATTAGTATATATACCTATATTATATTATGCTACAATTCCAAAAACTTATTATATATTCTTCATATTATGAGTTGCATATTTTACCCTCATGAACGCATAGATTCATTATAGTACTATTAACTATTATTTAGTATATATAATTTTATTATAGGTTATTTAATATTACTTATATAGATTATATAAAGATAGATACTATCAGTATAACTGTATTAGACTACAGTATTTACTATGTAAATGGTGTGTCATGTAAAGGCTTTGACTTTTCGTACCCATTAGTGTGATGATTGTTTAATTTCTTACTGTATAGTCGATTATATATCGATAAAGAGTTTATAAAAACAAATATTGTTTTAATGTGAAGTCTGTTTAATAATTTAAAGAAATATGAAACACCTCAAAAGCATGACTGCGCCTGATGGATGGAGAAATGTAGCTTTCACTTGTTTTACAATAGCTCAAGCAAAATTAACTATAAATGTTATATTTTTACTCTCGCGCACTAAATCGTGTGTAGCGCTATATTAGCGAATCAGTCGTAGAATTGAATGTAGTGACATAGAATAGACCGAAAGTTAGTGGTTCAAGTAACTGCGCTCCACCTCTATCTTAGTTTTTTTGGCACCGTATTTTCTCACAATTACTATCTAGAATAGTGACTTCACGACGGTAAAAGTAAGAAAATGGGGAATAAACGCACTCTGGTGCAACTAATCTTTGGAGAAGTGCTCCACTGTGACATTAAAACAAAATAAAAATAAACTCTTAAACAAACTAAACTCTGCCATTTTCAAAAGAATAATGAACTTGTATGTCAAACATATAGTCGACACGCGTTGGGGAGAATTGGAACCCTGTTGATGTTTTACGACTCCGTCAGTGGTTTTTGATTTATTTTTGTTTTTATTTTTTTTTTGATTTTTTATAGTATTATATATAACTGTTATAATTCATAATAGGACACACAAACAGCGAGAGACCTACAGATAAAATGTTACAGGCTCCGACCCCTGAAAACAAACCCAAGACCCGGAGGGATGTGGATAAAAATACATCTTCAGTGATGACATTACGGTGATCGGAAGCAATAAGCATTCCATAAGACACTCATAAATATATGTGAAAAAACGGCCTCAGGCTTTTACGTTTGGTACGGACCCGTCGAGTTTTAATTTTTTTTTTCGATGTTAATAATGGGTATCATCAAGGGGTTAAACCGCAAAGAATGGCAGGAGTCGGGGGTCTTTCTGCGGGCCTTCGGTCTGAACAGGGAGACGCAAAACCCTACCAGAAGTAGCACACAAATCAAAGAAAATAAAAAACAAAATAAATAAAAAATAACCACCACGAAAGATTATAAAGCCGATTGGAGTCATGAGAGAGGAAGGATAGAGGCGAAGATGTGGGGGGTAGGAGGGAGATAACCATGGATAGGGAATAACAGTGAAGAATTTATCGATACAACGAAGGGATAAACTAGGGGTTATTTTAGCCTCTGAAGGCTGTATAGGATATTTTCCATCGCCGCGTGAGGAGTGGGTCTCCGGAACCCCCGCTCTTTGGATTGTGTGGGGTGTATAGGCCCCTGCAAGACTATAATATTCGCAAGAGGTGAAAGGGGTATATGGGTACCGCCCTACTCTCCATCCGGGGTATGGAGGAACGTCCAGGCTACTGAATGTCCACAAGATTACCGATAGGCGTCCGAGCCCCTCACTAATTTTGATTTATAGTATTGTTTTGCAATTGAGTGTTTATATATGTTTGTGAAATATATGCATTTGATTGATATAGTAGTAAATATATTCCATATGAAGATACTGCTTTTAATATTCGATTCCAATATGTTAAGTTGGGTTGTTTTCTCTGTTATAAGTTTCGTTAACTTTTCGACTCTATTTCATTTATGGGAAATAGAGATATATTTTTTTTTTTTTATTTTTAATTTTTTGGAACATTTTTATATCAGATAAGCCTAGTAGTATGAAATATACCGTAGATTTTAAAATATTAACATGAGTTATTCTCTCGAGAATGTTTACTCAAGCGAAGAGGAAGCGTGCCAAACAAGTCAAAATACATACCCTAACCTTTAAGTAAGTTTCCCTCCCGCCAATGCCACATATATTAAGCGGAAAAGGAGATACATTAATGATATAGAGACTGATAAAAATACAGTACCCATTGATCAACGGTATATTTCCAGTTGTTTAGTATTGAACCAGTCTGGCCTAATAAATAATTAAACATAATATAATAATAAATATGAAAAGATATTTATATATATTATAGCTGATGATAGATATTATCATAAGTAAGATAATCATATCATAAAGAGAAAAGTGTTTGAGATATATATAAATGTGATTATAAGTAATTATAGGTTAGCCTTTAATTGATGTTGATATTATAGGGTAATATAATAAATCATTGTTGTCCACGTTTTTGGCGATCGGATATTAAGAAAAGAATTAATTAAAGTAAATTAAGAGTTGCAACGTATTCGTATATATAGTATATAATATTATACGTAAGATCTTACTATAGTTTCGTATATAATTATTCGATACGATTACGTGTGGCTTCCGATTGGATTATAGATTAAAGTAATTCGAATTAATTTCTAAGGTGGATAAGTTTCCTTATGCCTATCTCTATTCAGAATTTCAAATGTATCCTCCCATATATTTCACTATTATCAGTAGAATATTTCAAAACTGTACTCCGGATTCGATATCGAGTTTAAGTAAATGGAGACATTTCATATTATGACTTTGCTTTGTATAAGCGCTCAAGTCTATTCGATATATTCAAGTAGTTCCTTTATAGTGGAGATGTATATAATATGGAGAGCATTTGTGAAGTATATTATATATATATATAAGTGTACTGGAGATATATAATAATAATATAATAGTATATTATATAGTGTATATATATTATTATAAACATATATTAATTAACGTAATATATGATAGTATATATTATAAGTAAAATGAGATTTAAAAATAATAGATACGTAAGAATAGAGCTCTGTTAATATTAGAATGTTTTATTAGTACTCATATATTAAGAAGTAGATAAAAAATAATAATTATATATGTACTACAAAATAATTAATGTGAATTTGTATATATATGAAGTATTAAATTAGATGGCAGAATATTGGTTAAATGCGATTAGGGAGAGGAACACTTGATCACGAAATCCAGCGCTTCAACTATTCGATACATTTTCTCTTCAGGAAACAGTTTCTAAGAGAATACATTGGTGTTGAGAAATACTTTGGTAAAAATTTTATGCGGGAAACTGTAGAAAAAAAAAACATTAAAAAAGAGAAAAAAAAAAAAAGAGAGAGATTCAATATTCTTCAAAAACCTACATATACTATCAGTGCTGAAAAGGAATACATTTGGGTGCCTTGTAAAATTTAGTAATGAAAAACTGGGGATGAAAATAAGTAATATTATAATTAAAACTTATAATTTTGGATAAAAGTTATAACGTTGGCTATGTTGTTTTTTAGGTCATCCGCGAATTTGTATTTTATATAAGTCAGAGCTGCTCCCCATCCCAATCGATTCTGTATTTGTTAAATAGGTATTAATCCTAGATTACGAATTGCGAAAAAATTTCTCGACCTTTAGAGCAACGAAATTTTGGTGAGTGCAGTTAAAATCATACTAGTTCCCTACGTAAACAATGGCTTTAAATTTCTTTGGATTCGCTTGGTGCCAAAAGAAATTGTTTTAATTTCGAGAACGAACGAGTTTAGACATCCCCAAAAAACCTGCTTTCTTACGGATTTATCTCTATATGTTTTCCATGCTTCAGCGCAAGAGTCTACCCAAATCTTGCATCATCAGCATCAGTAGTAGGGGGCCATTCCGTTCACCCACCTGAACGGGGAAAAACCCACCTACTTGATGAACTACCTGACCTTTTTTGACCATGACCTTTCTTGAGCTCAATTTTTACCTATTGCCATTTTTGGGCCTTTACCTTTTTAGGCCTTGACCTTTCAGCCAACCTTTGGTCTTCCACAGGTCATTTTGGCCCACAGTATTTTAAAGAACCCCTAATTTTGAGAACCTAATTTTTGAGAACCCTAGTTTTGAGAACTCAATTTTTGAGAACCCAAATTTTTGAGAACCCAAAATTTTGAGAACCCTAATTTTTAGGAACCTAATTTTTTTTTTGGCAACTGTTTTTATGGCAGCCCTGATTTTTGCAACCCTTCGAAGAAGGGTTGCGCCAAACGGTTGCGTCAGCAACCGTTGTACATGTCCCACCCTAATTTTTTCGACCAAACCTTTGGTCATCCATGGGTCAATTTTGGCCCACGGTAATTCATTTTGGCCCACGTTATTACTGGCTACCCTTTGGTCTTCATGGGTCAATTTGACCCACAGTAATTTTTGGCTACCCTTTGGTCTTCCATGGGTCAATTTTGGCCCACGGTAATTTTTGGCTACCCTTTGGTCTTCCATGGGTCAATTTTGACCCACCCTAATTTTCGACCAACCCTTTGGTCTTCCATGGGTCAATTTTGGCCCACGGTAATTTTTGATCTTCCTTTAGGGGCTTAGCCCTATTTTTTGATGTCTTTACCTTGTTTGACCATGATATTTCGGCCTTGACCTTGCCATATACCATGGGTCATTTTTTGCCCACGCCAATTTTTTGCCCACTCGTGGTCCACCCGTCACATATTTCGTTCCTAACTTGTACGCATGTATGGACCTACCCTAACTTGAACACCTACCCACGTGCGCGCACTACACACACACACACACACACACACACACACACACACACACACACACACACACACACACACACACACTTACACTTATACACACATACACTACACTTGCATTCACTATGACACTTACATTTACCCATAGACACTTACATTTACACTTATACTCACGTACAAACACACTGCCAACCCTTTGGTCTTCCATGGGTCAATTTTGACCCACGGTAATTTTTTGTCCTTCCTTTAGGGGCTTAGCCCTATTTTTTGACGTCTTTACCTTGTTTGACCATGATATTTCGTCCTTAACCTTGCCATATACCATGGGTCAATTTTGACCCACGCTAACTTGATGGCTTTGATGGTTCCCAATCACCGTAAGGAGTATCTAGTGATGTTCTATTAGTGTTCTATGAGTATTAGATGAGTGCCAGGTGAGTGCCAGGTGAGTGCCAAGTGAGTGCCAATGAGTGCCAATGAGTGCCAAGTGAGTGCCAATGAGTGCCAAGTGAGTGCCACATAGTGCCAAGTGAGTGCCACATAGTGCCAACTGAGTGCCACTTTTTTCAAGCCTTTTCTAGCCTCCCCTGAGCCTAGAATAGCCTAATATGGGTGTCTACCCCTAGGTAATAAGGTATGAGGAATCGAATGGTGTACATTACAATCTGCTAGAATGCTTCCTACTATGAGTTAGTATTTTTCTAACACTTATACCACGACTGAATATATATCTAAAGAGTTACACAGTTGAGACAGGGCCCGCAAACGTTTCAGAGTCCGAGTCCGCGTCCGCAGGTCAGCCCCTCCGCGAAACCGCCGCCGCGTGCGCCCGCAGGCGCAATATTACCGCCGCCGCGTGCGCCCGCAGGCGCAATATTTCCGCGCCCGCCGCGTGCGTCCGCAGACGCAAAATTCCCGCGTGAACGAAAAATATGATATCAATGTAAACTATTCAAAGAATTTCTTTTCAAATATACTATGAGTCATTCATTTTTACTACAATTGTACGAAATTTTATTAAAAACATATACTTTACATACCTTAAAGCAGTAAATCAGTAAATCAATAGAGGTGTTATTACCTAACACCTAGGGGATTAGTATGCTTTTGTTTTACTGCTTTACTGCTTTAACTCTCTGCTTTACTGCTTTAACTCTCTGCTTTACTGCTTTAACTCATATGTTTTACTGCTTTAACTCATATATTTATTAACATTACATACCTTAAAGCAGTAAATCAGTAAATCAATAGAGGTGTTACCTAGGGGATTAGTATGCTTTTGTTTTACTGCTTTACTGCTTTAACTCATGTTTTACTGCTTTAACTTTCTGCTTTACTGCTTTAACTTTCTGCTTTACTGCTTTAACTTTCTGCTTTACTGCTTTAACTTTCTGCTTTACTGTTTTAACTCATATATTTATTAACATTATGTTTTCTTTTATATTTTGTTTTATTACTTTTTATTTATTATTTCTATTTTTATTTAAAAATTGTAATGTAAGAATAAAAACACACAGAGTTTCTGTTATATAAACATTTTATTTTAATAAAATTGTACGAAATTTTATTAAAAACCTTTTTATATATACGAGTTTTAAGGGAAGTAAAATCGCGTTTTTTCATTTTAAAGCATTTATTACATAATCAGAAACTATAAAATCATTGACATACAAATTTTTAGCATCAAATATATTTACAAGTTTATTAAAACATACATTATTTAAAAAACATATAATGAAATAAATACAATAGACTCCACATAAATTGGAATATAAGGGTTGAACAGGGTAAGACATAGTTTTTACACAGCTTACATTATTATATTTTAAAAATAAGGTAATATAATGATTATTCAATATAAATTTTAAGTTCAAAGAATCAATTATGTGAACAGTATCGTTTTTTGCTCTATAAACGGAAATCCAATGGCCTGTTGAGGTGATGTGACGAGGCAATGTATTGAATATGAAGCAGGTATCCTTCTCCAACTTTACAGAGTTTATTTCGTTAATAGCGAACACTCCTAAAAAGCGAGGTTCATTTTTAAACACCGATTTTATTTCCTCTTCATTCATCTTTAATAATTCAAAAGTACGTTGCGTACTCTGTCAATTTCAATGAGTTGAGGATGCTCAAGATAGACCACTACAGTGATGGGTGATTGTAGAATCGATCCAAAAGAGAGATTTAGTCCTAACGATGCGCCGTATGTAAAGGGGAAGGGATTTCCTTCTACAAGCTGAAAGGTCTGCAGTAAGATCATAGGCGTATAAATTACTATTCTTTGCGTATTCTTCAAGATTTAAACCTGTCCCGCTATCATTACATGATACAGTATTGGCTATTAAGTCGTAAAAAGGTCGAGTACAGAGAGATAGGTCACCGTTGTATAACATTTCATAATCACGTCCGTGAGGCAGTCCATTCACATGTAAACTGATACCTCTAAGGCCGAAAGGTGTGAATTTATAGGGTGACTTTTTATAATTCCCTGAGTAGGCTTCATGTTCCACAATCCCTATTATTACTTTCTGTGGTAAATTTCCGTTCACAATGTTAGGGATATTGATACTCGATAATCCTTGAGTGAAATTAAATATCTTGGTTTCAACTCTCTTAATAGGGTACTTTGCTGTAGTATTCAAAAGCGAATTTTCAATTTCCAAATGTCGCTGTGGTGATAATTTCACTTTTCTGACATAGAGATAAGCCTCCAACAGTTTGAAAACAGGTTCTGGACATACAGCTGTAGCAGTAGGCTTACTTTTTATTTTAAGAGCAAATTTAGGATTTGACCGTGATAAAATGATTCTAGTATCTACAGATGGTAGAATGAGTCTTTCTTGAGAGAAGATATCGCCATTTAATCGACCGTAAAATTCATAAGTATTATTTATGACTCTAGCTGCTTTATCTATATGTGCAGCTTCATCTTTGAAACTGTAAAAACCACATGATTTGAGATGAGATTGTTTAGCATCGTCTGAATAATTTAACAAATGTTCTATATAACTTCTATAAGGATAATTAGCCGCTGATGCACCTAGTGAAGTCCCGTTAAGATAGACTTCAACCTGGGTGAAACATGTATACAGGAAATTTGATTCTGTATATACTATATGGTCATCACCCGTAGGAAGATCTGTACCATCAGGTTTTGTCAATTTCGTTTTTACATATAAAAACACATTAGAGGGATCTAAGTACTGATCAGAAGTGCCTGGAATATTGAACTCTAGAGGAACATCTGTATTGGTAATTGAATGCAGGGGATTAATACTGATAAAGTTGGAGTCGCTTACGCTAATCTGTGTAGGGTTCATGGAGAAGAGATCCAATTCACTCTTACAACAATCAGGACTAGAAGGATGAAGGAAATGCATCTTGTATGTGCGAGCTCTGGCCGTATAATGAACATTTTCATGAAAAACCTTACTTATATACACACATCGTGTAAAAGTTATCAGTTAGTAATTAAATAGCAAATACATCAATACATTTTTTCTTTAGAGGTTTTTTCCGCTTAGTCTTTTTCTTTATGACAATCTTCTTGATCCCTCGACCTTGTCCTGACATTTTACGTCTTATTTTACGCTTAACATCATCCAACATCTCATCTGAAACATCGGCTATACGTCTTTTTAATGCTGTACGAGGATTATTTCCTGCAGCAATATCTTGAATAGTATGCAAACCTGTTCTTATAGCTTTTTTACCTATATATTCCCCGCCTTTCCTGAGTAAAGGCCTTGCACTTCTCCATAGCTTGGCAAAAAATCCACCAAGGCCATACCCCCTCTGCATTTTTGATCCTCTGAATACCCTTTCTTCGTCCATTATTACAGGAGTATCTTTCTTATACTATCTTTACACTGTGAGAGTATGTTAATGAATGAAAAATATATCTGACTACACCTCTTATATATATTCCATTATGCTGTAATTACTGCATCTGCTTCTTTCTAATATGAATTTTGCATAACAATGAGCCGTATGTAAAGGGGAAGGGATTTCCTTCTACATCTTTTATATGCACGCGTACAGAGTCAAAATTTGATCTATTCAGAGGTAGATAATGAACATTAGGGAATGTTATAACTTTACTCTCTTTGGGAAAATATACTACTCTTAATAAAGGAGCTTTAGTATTACCTACATATTGATGATCAATTATATTTGTATATACATAAGCCATACCTGGATGATTGAGCATATCGGATGGGGTGTACATGTATAATGCAGTACTCGATCTGCTTCATCTTTTTGTTCATGCCGAGTCATGGGGTTATTCTCCACAGATAGTATAACCCTCTTCAACATAGTAGGGATATCATGAAGTATATCCAGCTCAGCATCACGTTTACGAATATGTTTACGTTGCCATGGTGAACGTCTCAGAAAAAACGTGTCACGGTCTCGAAGGTTTACATTTACTTTTGAACTTAAAGATATTATTACTTTATCTTCATAGGTACGCATTTCAGTTTTGTATACCAGATCCTTACACATAATACTCATATCAAAGAGAACGTTTAAATGACTAAAAATAGCAGGCACCGATTTAAAATGTGACTTCCGCAAAGTAAATTCTTCAAAGAAGTATTCTTTTGTGCCAATCCTGGACCTAGGCAGATCACGAGTATCTTTCACTTGTAATATAGTTTCAACACATTCTACACTTCTGTACACCAGCATCCAGAATAGATCGGGAGGAAAATTTTCTATGTCTGTATTTAATATCATTTCACATAATCCTACTTCGTATACCTCTCTTTCAAGTTGTATAGGATTCATTAACACAGTTGTAAAATCCGAGAGTTTATTATCAGGATGTAAATCCAAAGACGCTGAAGACGGAAGAGTTAAATAGAAGTGGTCTACACTCTCCATGATTATAATGACAACTGATTAATGATTCTTAACTTCACTTGCTTTTATATAAGTATTAAACGTAGCAGGATACCCCCTCCATTTCACAAGTAGCTGCTTATTTTTCCCTTTTCCTCTCGTAGCTAATATTTTTTCAATTTTATATTCATGAGTTACAGGATTGAACCTTACTTTTTGTATTTCTTGTTTATAAAATCCGCCTTTTATTTTTTCACCATTTAAATCTTCCAGATAATATAACTTTAAACTATCACGACTGAATGGTTGGATATTGTGGACTTTAAAAACTTCCGTAGTCCAACCGGATTCATATCCTTTTCTAAACCTTTCTTCTGTTCGAGAAACTCTTACATAATCGTTTACCTTTATTCCTGAATTATCTTTTATTTTGTTTTCTTTTTCATGTAGATGGGTTCTACGGCCTCTAGTTTTTGACATTTCTAAAGGAGATGACTTTATAGTTCTATGGTAAGACCGGTTATAAGAATAAGCCAGATCGTCCAGTATATCAATATATTTAAAAGTATTCATTTTAGTAAAATATCTATGCATGCGTTCTTTAATAGTACGCTGTACTCTTTCAACTATTGCCGCTTTGTTTACGGAAAATGTATTGTAATAGCTTATACCATACTCCCAAAGCAGTTCCTGAAACTCTCGCCCCTTGAATTCCATTCCTGAATCTGTCCAAAATGATTTAGGTGTTCTCCGCTCGTCCTCTATAATTTCAAGTACTGCAGTGGCAACTGTAGCTGATCTTTTATCTTTTATTGGCTTCAACCACAAGTATCTAGAGTATACGTCAATTGTAAAAAGTATATATTGAAAGCCTTCATTATAAGAGCTGTATTTAATCATTTCCGATAAATCTAACTGCCATATGCTATCGAGCTGCGGAGATATGGTTTTCCGTGTAGGAAATTTTTTTCTTACAGGTTTATGTAGAGTAAATGCCTCTTCACCCTCTAAATATGCTTTTAACTCTTTTTTCTCAATATTAGGATACCTTAAAGCAAACCTAGTGAAACCCCCAAAACTATTTGGCTCCCTCAGATTGAAGTAATACTTATCAACTACCTCCTTCGCCTCCATGTTGTCTACTGACACACGTGTAAGCTTTATATATATATATATATATATATATATATATATATATATATATATATATATATATATATATATATATATATATATATATATATATATATATATATATATATATATATATATATATATATATATATATATATATATATATATATTGTCACAAAAATGTGATATTAGGTCACAAGGGATAAAGAAAGAGAAAAAGATTTAAAATAACATTTATTTATACACAAACATTACAACTAAATATATATGATAATACATAATTACGATTTAATCCAACTAGACCTATTATAAGGTGTTTTCTTATTCGGCCTCTGGTAACACGTTTAAATTTATCTGATGCGTAAGAAGTGCCTGATGGACTTGAATCAGGTCTTGGCGTAACGGGGATATTATCTAAGTCTGCTAATCGCTTTGTATTTAAGATTAAAGTTCTGGGAAAATTAATAGTCTGAAGTTCTTGTTTGATATCATTCCATCCTTTTACAGGACCTTTCTTCCAGTTACGTGAGAGATCAGCTATCAAATCCACAATATTTGAGCCTTTAACTATTTCATCATCAATTACGATCTGCCCTGCTTCATTCAAAGTTAATTGGTCTTTTAAAATATTATATAAAGCTATTCCTGATTTACGCACTCTAATAGGTAAGCTCTCCTCTAGGATATTTTTAAATTTATCTTCATTTTTCACTTCAAGTTTTACTTCATTAGAAACATCTACATTATCGGTTACCGGGATACGTAGGGATGGATGTAGGTGCAAGTCTTTAAGATCTATCAATTTTTGTATGGCATCCTGGTATAAGATGCGTTTCTCATGGATGTTAATGTCTGAATTTAATATTCTGTACACTTCTTTCTCGTATTTGGTTATCTGTTCAACTTTAGGATCATATAAGCTAGGAGGTAGAGGCTGCTGAAAAGCTAATGAATCGTTCACAATATAAGGATTCTGTTGGTGCAGCTGTTGTTGCTGATGTGAAAGAGGTTGTAATGCATTGTGTGGCAATATCTGCGTATATGGGGGTTGTGAATGATGAAACTGTGATTGTGGATTTTGCACAGTGTGCGGCAATAACTGGCCATATTGAGGTTGTGAATGATGAATCTGAGGAACTGAATTCTGTACCGATGTTGTATTATTATACTTCATTTTCTCATACTCATTATATGGAAGTACAGCAACCTTCTTCATTATGGGGACAACCACTTAGTTATCAATGGAGCTATAACGGAGAAGAGTAATGGTAGGAATACCCCTCCTCCTCTCTGTAGTAACTTCTTTTTATTTTTCAGATTTTTTATGTTGAGGGAGAGTTTTTTAATGATGTTTCTATAACGGCGTAGCTTTACCTTCTGAGGTTTGTTTAAAGGAACATTTCCTTTTATAAGATTTAAACAGACTTCACATACACACTGGATGAATTTCTCATCCTCACTAATTAGTTTACGTTTTTCAGAAGGTTTCAGCTTTTTAAATTTTTTTATAAGAGGTAAATACTTTGCAACTAGAGCACTCATTATTCAGGTATGTATACAGTTTCTATCTCATAGGGAAGAATGTTGGTACGGAGCAACACTCTGTGCGTGTTTTTGGGGTGAAGTTCACACATCAAATAACCGTGGGGTTTCGAAGTAACCTCTTTATATACTTTTAAGAACTCTTTCCTTTGAAGAGGAAACATTTGAGTTGCCAATACATTAATTTGACTCATGTCTCTTCTCTGTCCAAACAACAGTAAATACTGTGTGTTTAAAGAAACACTTCGCATATGCTTGCTTTGATGAAAAATATTCTGCGTTATGAAAAACACAGAGATATTTAGATGGTGAGAATAAACTGTGAACGCTTCTGCTATTTCCAAATTCAATTTGTGCATTAAATCATCTAATACAATAATTTTGTGTCCTTGTATATTGTCCAGCGATCTAATATCGTATATGCCTTCATGAAATTGAATCACATCTTTATATTCTTTAAATTTTTCCTGATAAACATTATAACACCATATTATTTTTACAGGGGTTTGTTCAAAAATCTCCATTTCCTTTAAAATATTTAATAATAGAAAGGTTTTACCACATCCTGTCGGACCAGCTACAAGGCATGGCGGGACTTCGGAACGTAAATTTCTCCACATCCATGCCCGTCAAGTAAATAATGAATAATGAGTTTAATTAAAGTTGTAAAGCAGTAAAATATATGTTTTAATAAAATTTCGTACAATTTTATTAAAATAAAATGTTTATATAACAGAAACTCTGTGTGTTTTTATTCTTACATTACAAATTAAAAATAAAAAAAGTATTAAAACAAAAATAAAAATAGAAATAATAAATAAAAAGTAATAAAACAAAAATATAAAAGAAAACATAATGTTAATAAATATATGAGTTAAAACAGTAAAGCAGAAAGTTAAAGCAGTAAAGCAGAAAGTTAAAGCAGTAAAGCAGAGAGTTAAAGCAGTAAAGCAGAAAGTTAAAGCAGTAAAGCAGAAAGTTAAAGCAGTAAAACATGAGTTAAAGCAGTAAAGCAGTAAAACAAAAGCATACTAATCCCCTTGTTGCTATGTAACACCTCTATTGATTTACTGCTTTAAGGTATGTAATGTTAATAAATATATGAGTTAAAGCAGTAAAACATGTGAGTTAAAGCAGTAAAGCAGAGAGTTAAAGCAGTAAAGCAGAGAGTTAAAGCAGTAAAGCAGTAAAACAAAAGCATACTAATCCCCTAGGTGTTAGGTAATAACACCTCTATTGATTTACTGATTTACTGCTTTAAGGTATGTAAAGTATATGTTTTTAATAAAATTTCATACAATTGTAGTAAAAATGAATGACTCATAGTATATTTGAAAAGAAATTCTTTGAATAGTTTACATTGATATCATATTTTTCGTTCACGCGGGAATTTTGCGTCTGCGGACGCACGCGGCGGCGGTTACGCGGAAATATTGCGCCTGCGGGCGCGGCGGTTACGCGGAAATATTGCGCCTGCGGGCGCACGCGGCGGCGGTAATATTGCGCCTGCGGGCGCACGCGGCGGCGGTTTCGCGGAGGGGCTGACCTGCGGACGCGGACTCGGACTCTGAAACGTTTGCGGGCCCTGTCTCAACTGTGTAACTCTTTAGATATATATTCAGTCATGCTATAAGTGTTAGAAAAATACTAACTCATAGTAGGAAGCATTCTAGCAGATTGTAATGTACACCATTCGATTCCTCATACCTTATTACCTAGGGGTAGACACCCATATTAGGCTATTCTAGGCTCAGGAGGCTAGAAAAGGCTTGAAAAAAGTGGCACTCAGTTGGCACTATGTGGCACTCACTTGGCACTATGTGGCACTCACTTGGCACTCATTGGCACTCACTTGGCACTCATTGGCACTCATTGGCACTCATTGGCACTCACCTGGCACTCACCTGGCACTCATCTAATACTCATAGAACACTAATAGAACATCACTAGATACTTCTTACGGTGATTGGGAACCATCAAAGCCATCAAGTTACCGTGGGTCAAAATTGACCCATGGTATATGGCAAGTTAAGGACGAAATATCATGGTCAAACAAGGTAAAGACGTCAAAAAAATAGGGCTAAGCCCCTAAAGGAAGGACAAAAAATTACCGTAAGGTCAGAATTGACCCATGGACGATAAGTTGGCAGTGTGCTTGTACGTGAGTATAAAGTGCAATGCTAAGTGTCTATGGGTAAAATGTAGTGTCATAGTGAATGTGTGTTATAAGTGGCATAGTGAATGTCTGTATAAGTGTAAGTGTGGTGTGTGTGTGTGTGTGTGTGTGCGTGTGTGTGTGTGTGTGTGTTGCGGGTGTGTGTGTGTGTGTGTGTGTGTGTGTGTGTGTGCGCGCACGTGGAGTAAGGTATTTAAAGTTGAGGTAGGTCCCATACATGCGTGCAAGTTAGGAACGAAATATGTGACGGGTGGGCCACGAGTGGGCAAAAAATTGGCGTGGGCAAAAAATGACCCATGGTATATGGCAAGGTCAAGGCCGAAATATCATGGTCAAACAAGGTAAAGACATCAAAAAATAGGGCTAAGCCCCTAAAGGAAGATCAAAAATTACCGTGGGCCAAAATTGACCCATGGAAGACCAAAGGGTTGGTCGAAAATTAGGGTGGGTCAAAATTGACCCATGGAAGACCAAAGGGTAGGCAAAAATTACCGTGGGCCAAAATTGACCCATGGAAGACCAAAGGGTAGCCAAAAATTACCGTGGGTCAAAATTGACCCATGGAAGACCAAAGGGTAGCCAAAAATTAACGTGGGCCAAAAATGACCCACGGAAGATCAAAGGGTAGCCAAAAATTACCGTGGGCAAAAATGACCCACGGTCGAAAAAATTAGGGGGCGTAAAATAGGGGGGTAATACGTACAACGGTTGCTGACGCAACCGTTTGGCGCAACCCTTCTTCGAAGGGTTGCAAAAAATTAGGGTTGCCATAAAAAATTAGGGTTGCCAAAAAATTAGGGTTCTCAAAAATTAGGGTTCTCAAAAAATTTGGGTTCTCAAAAAATTTGGGTTCTCAAAAAATTAGGGTTCTCAAAAAATTAGGGTTCTCAAAAAATTAGGGTTCTCAAAAAATTAGGGTTCTCAAAAAATACCGTGGGCCAAAAATGACCCATGGAAGACCAAAGGGTTGGTCGAAAAAAGGTCAAGGCCCAAAAAGGTCAAAGGCCCAAAAAGGTCAAGGTCAGGTAAAAAATTCGAGCTCAAGAAAGGTCACGGTCAAAAAAAGGTCAGGTAGGTCGGTCAGGTAGGTGGGTTTTTCCTCGCTCAGGTGGGTTTTTTAACGGAATGGCTCCCCTACTACTAACATCATTCAAATGAATGCCAGAAGAACAGGAACATGAAGAGGATAGAAGAAGAAGAAGAAGAAGAAGAAGAAGGAAGAAGAAGAAGAAGAAGAAGAAGAAGAAGAAGAAGAAGAAGAACAACAACAACAACAACAACAACAACAACAACAACAACGAAACAACAACAACAACAAGAGAGTAAAAATATATATATATATATATATATATATATATATATATATATATATATATACTATATATATATATATATATATATATATATATATATATATATATTTAAACATATATATATATATATATATATATATATATATATATATATATATAATGTAAACTCTTTAAAATACTGGACAAAGAAATAGGATGGTTCTTCTATCTACTCACTTCCACAGATATTAACATTGATATACTGTAATTGTCGGTTTAATTGCACTAATTTTATAGTCAATAGTGATAACTTGCTAAGCAATTTTCGCTTTATTCCATAAAAGTTGTTCAAAAGTGGACTTTGCAAAACATTGAAATGATGCATAAATATTACCAAAACTTATACTTGTTTTAGGTCGTTAGAAATTATAACTTTCAGAAAAATCAAGTGTATGTATATGTATGTATGTATGTATGTATGTATGTATGTATGTATGTATGTATGTATG
>JABUQX010131268.1:0-15207 GCA_015478945.1 Trachelipus rathkii | reverse complement strand
TAGGTCTATGTTGAAGAGAGATTGCATTTCAACCTTATGTTCCATCTCCTCCATCCTAACAGATTAATTAACAGAATAAAAACAGATACAACAGAAAGTGCAACAGAGAAGATTAATACACAGGAAGTAATACAATCATAAATAAATTCCATTATACTAACAAGAGTATTCAACAAAAGACGAAAAAACAAAAATAAAGGCTAGATTAACATCAATAAAGAAGAATCGTCTGAACCAGAGATCACAGGGACAAACCCATAGTCCCTTATTAAAGGGTAAAAAGTTATATTACTTGTTTTTGCTTGGGAGGGTAAAAATAAATATTCTCCTGAGAGACATTAAAGTAGTGTAAAGGGGAAATACAGTAATAATAATGAAGTCCATGAAGATTAATAATAATTTTAAGTTCACCTATTATTTTATTATCTCGCCTTCAGAATTTTGTTCAAGTTGTTTGTGATTAATGGGGATCAAAGTAAATCTTATGATTTGTATAATGTTTGAATTTTGAAATTTGAAACCATAACAGGAAATTCATATTTGATTGAGTCTCAAAAGGGAGGCAGAGTGTTAGGGATTAGAGTTTAGGGACCTCTTTCTTGACACGCTTAATTTTTTTGTCTTTTCTAAAGGTCCCGTCCCTGTGTGCCAATTGGAGTCAGCAGCTGTGCCAAGTGGAATAAATCCAAAAGGCGTCCTCTTGGGTCAAGCCTTTGTCCAATAGCTCACCATCACAAGAAGAATGGCAACTGCCAAGGTATAAATACGTAAAGTAGATTGAGAGAGAATGTTTTTCTTTAGCTAAGTTTAAATATTCCTTTGTATCTTCTCAGATCATTGACTTAACTGAAGATTACTTATAACAAGTTAGACTTTTGTAAATATATCCTTAACCAGATAGTCATAATTATTAATAAATTGTTATTAGTATATGTATACGAAATAGGTATTAATATTTTTATTATTATTATTATTATTATTATTATTATTATTATTATTATTATTATTATTATTATTATTATTATTATTATTATTATTATTATTATTATTATTATTATTATTATTATTATTATTATTATTTCATTATTATTATTATCCTTATCATTATTATTATTATTATTTCATTATTATTTTAGTATTATTATTTAGATCACCCATCACTTCACCTTTCTCATTTCATTCCCATTTCCATCATCACCTTATAAGGCCATAAGCCACATATACAGTATAAATATATGAACAAATTTTTTTTAGAATATATATATATATGTATACATATATATATATTAGTGATGGGGACGATTAATCGTATCGTCATCCGGCAAAACACCACCTCGCTTTTGATCAATTGTCATCATCATCGTCATCGGCAAATTTGCCGATTATTCTTGCTGCCGATTAATTGAACAAATATTAGGAATTTTTGAATAATATTTAAACTCAATATAAAATAATAATAATAATAATAATAATAATTAATAATACATAATATTATATAATATATATATATAAATATATATTATATATATATATATATATATATATAATATATTATATATATATACTATATATATATATATAATATATATATATATATATATATATATATATATATTATATATATAATAATATATATATACCCAATTTTGCCTTTGTCATGTATGACATTCCAGTGCTAATGGTTCGCCTTTCTGGTTATGCGCGTTCATATCCACACCCATCCTCCAGACAACATATCCTATACACATACTTATATCACACCCCTCTTCTAGACAACAACTTACAGACATCCCTATCCCTTATTTTCCATTACGTGTAGGGAGAAAAATTTGCCCACATCGTTTGTCCTGCGTGTCGTAGAAGGCTACTAAAGGGACGGTGGTAGTTATTTTGGCTGCCCTACTACCACTATCTTTTGCCAGGATGCTAATGCATGCCTCGGCAGAGGTCGTGATCGCAGTAAGCGCCTTCTATCCCTTTCGGCGAAAATGTATGATCGTATGGGTACATGGTGTCAGGAGAAATAAATGTTGAGGGAGCATGAGGAGAGAGGGGATGGATGTATTTAGAAGGGCAAATTTGATTTGCTCGCTGTGACTGAAAACAAATTATGAAACAGGAAACGGTGAAAGAGTGGTGTGGTGTTGGTTGAAATGTTTTTTGTGTGTTGCGTTGGAAAGGAATGAGAGGGATAGAAGGATTTGCAATTCTGATGAGTGAGGTGTGGTAGAGAGCTATGGTAGATTTTGTGTGTGTGCAGTACTAGAAGTCTAAAGGTTAATTTAAGTTTCGAAAAATGGTTCAAATTCCTGTGTGGTTGCGACATATGGTCCATCTTAGGGTAATGTTGAAGAGTGTGATTTTCTGGGATAATCTGAATGATGTTTTGATGGGGTGAGTAGGAGATTCAGTTCATTTGCCACAAATCTGCCCATTCAAGGATTTTTTTTTTTTACACGTTGGTCGACCACCACTCACGGCAGGAGGCCATTCAAGGAGGCGTGTAGTACTCTCAAAAAGTTCACCCTCTAGCCCAATTTGCGCATAGAGCACAGACGCAGGCTTTTAAAGTGAGGAGATTAAATTCAGCTGGAAATACAGAAGATGGAGAGAATTCCACAAAACAGAGGTGCCAGGAAAGAAGGAGGAGAAGCACCACAGCAAACTAGGCTGGAGTTACCAATGTCAACACAATACTCGTGGCGCCCAGGATACACGGTAAACCTATTGTGCTACGAACGGCGTCGTTAAAGGTGGTTGTTACGCGAACGTGATAAGTCTCCCTCGGCAGTTTGCACGCTGCGGTACCTATAGCGATAGAGCAAAAGCCACCAACCATCGCCCTCCGCAAAGATAGCAGGGTCAAGTGACTGGAAAGTTACAGACACAGTTTTATAACGCCTTTTTGCTGCTGACTACGACCTTAATCCAAAACCGGTGCTGAAACCGACGAGCCTTCCCCCCCAGATATGAAAGCAATACTCCTTACATGGGCGGATGAGACCCTTTTATAGCTGGAGCAACCGAGAAAAGGAGGAAAGTCTCACAGGTCAAACAGAACTCAGTTCTTGAGGCCGCCCTTATCAAAACCGTATGTGATTGAGGTTTCCAGAACATTTTTTTGTTTTCATGTTAAAGTCAGAATTGTTCATATTGTCAACAGGAGAGAACGACAGAACCGTCGAACAGATGTACAGGAAAGTTAAAAGGTATTTTGGAGAAGGGGATTTGTAAAAGTTGGGTTTTAAAGAATTGAATTTCACACAAGTATATTTTTATCCATCAGCGACGGATAAAATCGGAAGATCTAGGGAACCGAGAGGCCATATTCAGAATTAAAAGTGGGAGTGGAATTGATATGAGTTAGAAGCATGAAGGGTCGAGTCATCGGGAAATGAGTGGATAGAGTATCTAGAGGTGCAGTGAGGAAGATCATTAATGAAAAAGTAAGAAAAGAGTAGGATATAAAACAGAGCCATGAAGGACACTAACATTAATAGAATGAAGAAGAAGTCCCTCCATCAACAAGAGCAGATAATCCCTCCATTTGAAAGAAAGCTAGATATATTATTAAAGCAAAGCACGAAGGAGGAAACCCAAAGGAGGGGAAGCTTGGAGAGCAGTTGACGCGTGCCATACTCGGTCAAATGCTTATGTATGTCAAGCGCCACCACCCAAGTCTCCCCGTAGTTCTTAAGAGCGAAAAACCATTAAATCAGTTAGATAGGAAATGTATACCGCCAGTTAGACTTCGTTGGGCAACGAGAGCCGGGTACTTGGGACGGATCGGAAGTAGTTTCCCAGAATTGATCTAAGAAGTGAGTGAGAAGGGTTCAAAGATCTAGATAACACAAGTGAGAGCTATAGGGCCGATAGTTAGAAGGATCAGAGCGGCTTCCTTTTCCGGAATAGGTTGGATATGTGAGAGCTTTCCAACACTGAGGAGGGAAAGTGCTAGATTGAGACATAAGAATATAGTTGAGCGAAGAGGCCCGAGAAGATTAGCCTTTTCAGGTTGGAGAATTAGCAACAAAATGATCAGATCGAATAAGATGAGGAAAGGTCAGATTTACAGAAGTTGCTAGAGGTTGAGAGGTTTGTCAGTAGGAGAACAAGGAGGTTAGCGCACTTTCCCTTAATGGAAGCCAGCTTCTGCTCGCTCGAAAGTATCCCTGCAAACTATTTCTAGCTGAATCTGAAAATTAGCGAGAGTGATACGAGAACGAGAATTTTTCACACCCGATGGGCACTGTCTCTAGCCTGAATGGCAGGAGAACAAGCACGATCGCGAACCATGGTTAATGAGGAAAGAAAGACTTAGTTTTAGAAGGACGAATGAATGAGGAAAGAAAATTTATCTGAAGAAGGGAATGAACCCTGCTCATCCCTCATCAACGATTACAGGCCTCCCTTCCTTATCTTTCTAAAATCTTTATTAGCGGGTGTTACCGGAACTGATAATTTTCAGTTCGCCGAAACAGGAATTAGCCGGAATCACAAAAAAATTCCGGCCGGAACCGGAATTTCTTGTGAACTTTCCTTTAACTATATAAAGAAATGTAAAAATAAATATTTATATAACTTTTCAACATAAAATCTTATATTAGGTACAACGCCACTTGATGAACATATGGAAAATCATCCATTGAAGAGAATATCTGGAAGTCCAAAAAATTTTAATAGTAAAAGGGAGAGTCTTGTATTTTCTAGAACAGGGGAAACCACAAAAGAGCAATAGATCCAAGCCGTGAAATAAGCGAGTTTTGAGCAGAGTTTCTCCCTAAAAAATGATTTGGCATATCAATGACCCAAAATCACAGAAAATAATGAATTTTATCGCAATGAGTAACCAGCCATTCACAGTCACAGAAGAGAAGGGACTTCATAGAAACTTATTGCCCTTTTCAACGAATATCTTCCTTCCTAGTAGAAAAATATTTTGTAGAGAAATGTTACCAACTTCATACAGGAAATTGAGATCAGCAGTATTCGAGAAGTTATCTAAGGCTGATCAGATATAATTTACTACAGATATATAGAGAGCTAAATAATTCAAACGACTCATTTACTTCTTTAACTGCACTCTGGCTTACCAGCGAGTTTGAAAAAATGGACTGTGTACTCCATTGAAAGTATTTCCCAGGTTCTCATTCTGGAATTAAAATCACTATGAGTTTTGAAATTACGATGAATAATTGGGAAATTCCTCCTAACATAATCCATTGTGATCCTTCGAGATGGGAGCATATACATGAAACTTGGAACTGATTATTAGCAGGATACACAAGATTTTCTTGTTTTATTCATAAATTTGTTATTTAAAGATGCCTTATTTTCTCAAAGAACAGTGTGATTTAATTAAGAAATGTAGGAATATTTGTACACATTTCAATCATTCCAGTTTTTGAGCTGTAATTAACTTAAAAGAATACAAAGAGACTTGGATCCACATCTTGCAAGCCCACTTATGCCAATTCAAGATGTTAATACAAGGTGAAATAGCACATATTTGATTCTAGAAAGAATTGAATGTTTGAAAAGACCCTCTGCAACATTATATATTAAGAACCATCAATCATTTAAGCTTTGACTGCTAATAGAATGTCAAATACTTGAAAAAATTGTAAGAGTTTTGCAAAACATTTCTCATGGTTACGGAAACTATAAGGCAAAATCAATTATATCATCAATTATTCTACATATTTGAGCTCTCCAGCATATCTCTCAAACTCTGAGGGTGACAGCAGAGAATAAAGAAGAGCTGAAGAATTCATTAGAGTTTAAATTTATGGATAAAAAGGAAGAGAAAGGATCAATAGGCATATATCAAAACAAGATAATTGTTTTAAATACTGTAGTAGACCAAAGATACTAACTTTATTTTCTAATGAAATAAGAGATTGAGTAGAAAATGCATGCTTGAAGAAATATGCAAAATAATTGAAGAAGAAAGTGTTGAAATAGTAGTAGCAGACAGAAAGAAGGTCAGGCGATGACACGATTTTCAGAGAAACAGCATTATCTACAAAAAAACTATAGACTTTGCCAAGTACCTCAAAATCATCAGGAGCATTAGAAAAGAAAGTACTGCAAGTTACTTAGTTTTTATAAGTTTGAAGAAATGAAAGTGACAGCGGGTCAGTTAGTGTAAAAAGGAAAAAAGGAAAAATCAGTGGCTCTTCAAAAGGGGAAATTCTTAAAGAAATTGAAATTTTTTCTACCCTGAAAATCAATTTCTAATCTGGGAAAAGAAAAATTCTTAATTGGTGGAAAGTGAACAAAGCTAAATTCCCAAATATAGCAGTACTAGCCCAAACATTACTCTCCTTTCCAGTCTCCTCCATATATTCAGAGAAATTTTTTCATTTTCAAAATCAGGAAATATTTTTGAGGAAAACGTTTAAAAAATATTGTCCAATTACTGCTGATGGACAGTTTTTCTTTTACTCACCACAATTCAACAATATTTTCAAAAGTGTTTTACAGGAAAGTAATTCCGGTTCCGGCCGGAATTTTCAAAAATTCCGGCCGGACCGGAACCGGAAAAAAATGTCAAATTCTCGGCCGGAATCCGGCCCGGACCGGAATTTCCGGGTACACCTCTAATCTTTATACATCCATTATTATTCCTTATTGAGGTAGCCAATTTTCTATCATCTGCAAACTTGTAAACCTTACATTTAAGTCCCTGGTCTAAATATTTTTTACATGTATGAGGAACAGACACTTTTGACCTAAGAAATTGTGACGGCCACAAAACATGTCTTACGTAAATAGAAAGAACAAATCTCTTATAATCTGAATTAACTATTATTATTATTATGATTATTTATTATTATTATTATTATTAATTATTATTATTATTATTTGAGACTTAAAGCGGAATTCAAAAATTTTTGATCGGCTAAAATAATTTCGGGCAGGTTGAACCCCTGACCCTCCTGTCTACCCAGCACTTTATATATATATATATAGATTATATATATATATATTATAGTATATATAAATTATATATATATATATTATATATATATATATATATATCATAATTATAATTATATATATATATAATATAGAGAGAGAGAGTGAGAGAGAGACGAGATCGAAGAAGGTGAGAGAGAGAGAGAGAGGACGAGAGAGAGAGAGAATTTTTAAAATAGTCTTTTTTCAATTAATCGTCACGTCACTCGTTTTCAAAAATTGCTCTAATCGTTCATCGTCATCGGCAAAAAATTTCATATATATATATATAATTACTAATATATTAAATGTAAAGAATATAAATAACATTTGGAAAGCTCCTGTATGTATTAGCTATATGTTAAAGTTTTCAATTATATATTTAGATTTATTTTAGCGAGTTATTAATTTCCTAAGCAGCCGAAGGTTGGTAGGTTAGAGTAAGCACCTGAGTCTGTCTAGATAGTAAGTATTATTCCAAACGCAATAACTTTCCTGGAAATATTGATATAACTGCAACATTGGACATAATTTACTTGGATTCAAGAACAATCTGATTCAATCTTGTTTATTTTAACAGACAAATATTAAAGTTGAAGTAGAAGGAAATAAATAGACAATTACCATAAATAAAATAATAAAGAAGAAAAAGATAAACATTAGAGAGCACGAATTCCTGACAAGAACAACTGCAAGAAAAGTTCAACGCTTCCACATCCATAGAACCAAAAGATTTAATCATATCGCCCACCAGGAGAGAGATCCATCCATTGTAATCCAACACCGGGGTCAGAGTTGGATCCTCCCCAGAAGAATAGGGACTGCATCAAGATACTATTGGTGAGTCATATTCTCTATATTGTGGTGGGGATCAAAAACCTACCACAATATAAGGCTGAAGAGACGTATTCCAAAATGATAGAAAAATGTCTTTGCTGGATTTCTGCTATAAAAAGCGGAGACAAGGGGTTTATGATCTGTACACAAGACGACATATCTACCTTCTAAAAAGTGTTTAAAATGAAGAACAGCAAAATATGCTGCTAAGAGTTCTCTGTCGAAAGCTGAATATTTTCTTTGTTGGGTAGTCAATTTCTTGCTGTAAAAATGAATTGGTATTGGTTCGCCATCAATCATCTGATGGTGACTTTTGAAGCGTCAGTGACCAGTTGGAGATGAATCACATCTGGATGAGAGAATTGGGGAGCTGCTGCGTTAGCTATGGCAGTTTAATTTCCTGAAATGCTTTAGAGGGTTCCGGAGACCAAGAAAAAGAACTAGATTTGTTAGGACAAAGTTTGGCCAATTCCGAAAGCAGAAAAACTAAATTAGCAAAATTAGGAATCAAACGACGATAATATCCCACCATACCAAGGAAACGACGAAGACTAGAACTAGTTCAGTTGGCATAGATAGGCAGGAAATTTCAGCTTCTTAGAATTCAGGTGTACTAAGGCCATGGGAAGAAATATGATAACCTAAAAAGTCTGGAGATGATTGCATAAATAAACACTTAGGAACAGAAATACGAAGGTGGTTGTCATGTAAAATTTGAAATATTTGATGCAAATGTTCTTTGTGTTGTTCTTGATTCTCTGAGAAAATTAATAAGTTATCCACGATACCACCACAAAAACAAGGGAATATCTTCGAAATATTGAATCCATATTACGCGTTTTGGTTGGTAGCTCCGCATTACGAAGACCAGACACAGCATAGAACAAGTTCAAAAAAGACCTAAAGGGGTTTGTAATCGGCAGTCTTTTTTATGGTGCTTCTGGCATGGTAATAGGGATCTGATGATATGCCCCGGAGATCTACTTTCGGTATACAGTGCATACTGTCTGAAAGTTATGAACAAACTGTTTAATTTTATGGGAAGAGATACGATCTGCGTTTTGTCACAATTTTCAAAGTTCTAAAATCACCACATGGGACGCCATCACCTGGAGCTTTCTAGGAACGAAGTGAAGAGGTGACGGACTGGGGGATTTAGTAGACGAATAATTTACCAGCTATTTAAGAGAATTAACTCAGTTTTTGCAACTGCTAATATCCTTGTTAGACGACCAAAATTTAGCATAAAACAGGGGAGCTCAGTTGTCTCTTACGGTGAAATTTTTTCTAGATTTATTACTCAGAATTTGTAATGGTAATAGGGTGACGTTAGGAGATGGGAAATCCTCAAAAGTTGAGTAGTTACTACTGGATATGAGAAGAACAATGGTATTAATGTATAGTACCAATAAGATTTAGAATTCTAAATGGGGAGCTTGAAGGTTCGTAGTTGAATCCAAAATATGTTGTCAGTCACAATCCAAAACTAAACTAAATAAGGCAAAAAAAAAAATGCCGAGAAGGGGGGTTGCTATGTCTGCAACTAGAAAGGTTCATTGAAATTCAAGGGCGAAGGGATGGTAACGTAAAAAATGCTGTAAGTTCACCATGACACTTAATAGAAGTATTATTTGCTGCAGTAGCTACATGAAACTGCAGTAGGAGAAAGAGAAAAATTATGTGCCATCGATATAGGAAGGGCTGTTATACTTGCGCGAGTGTCGACTAAAAAGTCTATGGTTTTTTCCATAAAATACAAACAGCAGTTTTGAAATGCAAGCCCAAGATGGCGCTTATTGGACTCTCGCTCCTATTCGTTTTGAGAGTAGGAACAGGTGCTGAGGGACGAGAAGATGCAGGTGAAGAAGGTCTAGAAGAGGGATATATTTGTAAGCCTTGTTTGTTTGGCCATTGACACCAAGGCTTGCAATTCCTAGCTTGTGTACCAAAATATAAGTGTGATTGACAAACTTTAGGTTTCTGATCGTTATGAAAGTACAAACATAAATTAAAAATTTTACAAAGTTATAATGGAGTACTATATATATATATATATATATATATATATATATAATATATATATATATATATATAATATATTATATATATATAATATATATATACTATATCTATATACCTATACATATATATATTATAATATATATAGTCATATATTATATATATATATATATATATTATATATATATAGTATATAATATATATATATATATACCGGTATATATATATTAAAAAAAAAATCTTCTACCCCCCAGTAATTACTTTCGTCCTGTCAGTGGGACCCTTCGAGAAAGGTCCTTGGGAAACAAGGGCCTAATGGCTAAGTCTGCTGGCTGGCCAGGCCTATCGCGGACGCCGCGATTAATTCCCATTTGTAGCAAAGCTCACCACAAATGTACTCATTAACGTCTGAGTGTGACGAAGCTAGAGTTAATAGAGAATAGCTCACATTCTGTCACTCCAACCCAGTCTCGAACCTGGGCCCCCTCGCTTGCTAAGCGAGGTGCTCATACCCTGAGCTAGGGCTAAGAGGAGCGCCTATATATATATATAGTAGTTAATATATACCATCAGATGGGGTAAAAGGAACAGTTTTTGGCTTTTAAAAATTTTATTCCCAAATATTTCTAATTCAAACATACTATATATAGTTTTTTTTTCACTAATATAGAAATATAAAATGTTGTAAATGCTTTAGAAAAAAAAAGAAAAGGAAATAAACCTTTTATACATTTTTAAAGAATTTTTAAAAAAAAGAGGTATAGCAAATTTCATCTGGGGTAAAAGGGAAATTGGCATGGGGTAAAAAGAAATTCCAGTTTTTATGGTATAAATAAATATATATATATTAATATATATATATATATATATATATATAGTATATAATAATATATATATATATATATATATATATATATATATCTATATTATATATATATATATATATTAGGATGTGCCCGAAATGGTGAAAAAGCCGAATACCGAATACCGAATATTCGGCTAAAAGTATTCGGCGAAATACCGAATATTCGCCGAATAATCACCTCGCTATTCGGCCGAATAGTTTTATTTCAAAGTTCGGTCATCCATTAGGGAAAATTAAAGAAAACTTACACTGGTCAACAACAAAAAAAGGTGAAATTTTCTTGGATGGACTTTTGTAGCAGATATATAGTACTTCGGAGGTGCTGATTTCCATATATATTTTCGGATTTGCTGTATCACATGCCGTTTTCGTGCAATCATGGATTCCCTATTTTTGCATTTCCCTAGGAATGACAAAATTCATGTGCGCACTACGTAGGCTGTATAGACGTCACCTTCCGCATATATCTACAATAGCAGCAAGTTTTACTGCCGCGTCCGATATTCGGGAAGCATGTTGTAACTTTAGTACGTCTACATGTATATGGGTGCCAATGACCTGGATGATGTCTATCATCCATCTGAAATACAGTCGGATGGCCAGTCATTGTTCACCCAGGGTGAACTGAACGATCTTGTATGAGAGTTGTATTTGCCAAGTTGTCCTGAGCTGTTGGCTTCGAGGTTGCATTCGAAAAATGACTACGGACCCATGGCACAAGAGTAAACATTTATCCGTTAACAGAGAAGCAGAGCCTGCGGAGACTCTTACAGTCATTCCTTGTGTATTGCAGTGAAGTTGCAGGCCTACTACTCGCTATGGGACTACCAGCATACGATGCAGGTGAGTGGCGACTGTTTTATTGACACTCCCAAGAGCAGTTTAAAGTGTGATGTTTGTTATTGAAGTATACAGGTATGCTCCGGTTCCAGTAGGGTACTCGGTCACGATGAGAGAGGAGTATGCAAAAATCTAGACAGTTTGGCAGAGTACAATACAGGTTACATGGATGGTAAATATGGGTCGACCTCAAAATGGTAAACAATTTTGGCTGCTGTCAGCATAGCGGTTTCACCAAATATCCCTGCTTCCTTTGCTATTGGGACAGCCGGGCGGCAAGGATCACTGGACCAAAAGAGAATGGCCACCGAGGGAAACCTTGACGCCAGATGACAGGAACATCGTACGTGAACCACTTGTACAGAGAGAAAAACATCATCTTACCTCCACTACAAATAAAACTTGGTTGATGAAAACAATTTGTGAAGGCCCTGGACCATGATGGTGAATGCTTCCCCTCGGTATATATGCTCAACGTTTCCTGGTCTGAGTGAGGAGAAGAAAAAAATAGCTGGGATATTTGATGGCCCCCAAATACGGACACTCCTCGTGATGCTGCCTTTCTACAACAATGACTTGTTAGAGGCAAGAGCTTGGAATGCTTTTTCAGAGTAGCACAGAATTTTCGGGGGAACAGAAAGACGAGAACCACTTAAACATTTGTACAGGAAACTGTTAGACACAGTTTTCATTTCTCATGGATTAGAATAAGCTATAAAAGTGCACTACTTTACATTCTCAACTAAGAAAATTTCGGATAACCTAGGCAATGTTAGTGATGAGCAGCAGGGCGAACGCTTCCATCAAGGTATAAAAGTTCATGGAAGGACGTTACCAGGGCAACGTGGGGATATTCAAATATGATGGCCGACTATTGTTGGAGTTTGATGAGGGATATTCCAGACGCTACGCACAGTAGATCGTCTACGAAGGGAAAGTTACTACCATCGTAGGTATGTTTACATTAACTAAACCCATTCCTTCTATTACTTTCATTGTTGTCCCATATTACTCTTATTCATAGTTTGTATTATTGTTAACAATATCTATCCAAAGACATCTAAGTATATCATTGCGGATTTGTTTTTATCTCCTCATATATCCAATATATTATATTTATATATACTATATATATATATATATATATATTATATATATATTATATATATAATAGTATATATTACTATATATATATATATATATATATATATATATATATATATAGTATATTATATATATATATATATATATATATATATTTTTTTTTTCTGTTTTATTACTATATATCCCAATAATTGTGATTGACCCTCTTGAAAAACGGTAAAAATCATAAAATTTTACAAATCTTTGTTACACACAATATCTCACAAATGCGTTGTGATATGCAAAACGATTACATTTTTGGAATCCGCACATCAATAAACAATTGCGAAACCCCGTCCAAGAAATTTCATGTTTACAGTGTTATATACAAAGTAATAAAACAAAAAAGTAAAATAAACTATTTCTACCTATAGGCCAACCATTCACATATTAAAAATAATAAAGGAAAATAGAAAAGTTTCGTAGTTAAAGATAATTAAACTATACTTTCATTTTTCATAATCTCTAAGGTTAAAATGACAGAACATAAGCAGTTCCATTTTCAGGGGATACCTATTTCTGTGGCTTCATAAATATTTCCTCCTGTTCTAAATATTCTTTCACTTTCGACTGATGACGATGGAGCTGAAAGGTATTTTATTGCTAGTTTTTTCAAATTCATAAAACTATTTCCAGTGTTTTTCCACCAATTGAAGGGAATATCATTGTCTTCACTGGTCAAAGTAGGCAAACTTATATATTTGTTTATTTCTTGATGTATTTCCGTATGTAGCCTTTCTTTTATGTACAATAATCACATCTTCAGAATGGGACCTTTTTTCACTCTCACGTTCTTTCTGTATGACGATTTTGATCCACAATTTCTTTAAAACAATCCTTAAAGAAGTTTGAAATGGAACCTTCAGCTTCACTTTCCCCACTACATGAATCATCGTCAGCAAAGGAGTCAGGAGCTAAATTTTCATGCATTTCTTTCCATGCCTCAACGACCATATTTTTTACTGATTCATCTGATTCATGTTGAAAAATTAGCTTGAATCGCAGAACTAAGAAAGTAGCTACACACAAAGATTTATCACATAGAAACTTAGAAAGTCTTTTTTCTACTGATTTCTTAAGCTCTTTCAACGAGTGTAATTATTCCACTGAAGCTTTTGCTTTTAATTACCTATATTTAAAAAATAGAATTTATTGCTAAATGGAAGGGATCATTGGGCGACTGTTACTTCACGTTTAATACTTGTTTTAGTGATGTTGTCAAATGGCCTCAAGTAAATGGAATAATTTGCACTGAAAAATCAGTCAACATTTTCTGATTGCATTAGCGAAGCGTATATGGATAGGGGAAATTTTTGTTCAAACAATCTTTTAAGCATATCATAAGTTTCGTTCCAGCGTGTGAAAACGTCCCTTGAATTAATTTATGCTGTTTGACATTTCAGGCTGCATCTGTAAAGTTTTTAAGGCTTGCAGCTGCCGTGCTGAATGGTGAATAATGAGAGGATATGCTCGCAAGTTAATAAAAATATCTTTAACAGACTTCTGACATAATATTGAATCGTGAAATGCATAGTTGCAACATGTGAATAAAACATGAAATTTGATAGCAAAACCACTCTCCCTATACCCAGCTACCAGTAGTTTGGTCCATGATCCCTTATCACTAACATTGAATTCTATTTTTTTAAAATATTGAAAAAATGTCAAAAGGCCCTTATAGGATCTGACCAATGACAAAGATTTTCGCCATATTTAACTTGCCAATATTTTTATTTTTTTTGGAAATAAGTTTCTAAAATTTTCAATTTTAAATTGAAATAACTTTCTTTTATGTTGACGTAATTATTGTTTTATAAAGCTCAAATTCGTTCGGTATTCGGCCTATTCGGCCGAAATACCGAATATTCGGTATTTGGCCGAATATTCGGTATTCGGAAACTTACCGAATATTCGCACCAATTCCCCTAATATATATATATATATATTATATATATTTACACGTATATTACTTTAACCTAATATTAATCTAGGGAACCTTCAAATCTAAATTGAAAAAAAATATTCCTCTCCTGAAGTCCCTAGGAATTAATTTTTTTACAATTTGGTTCTGGTCAATGACACTTATGTCCTCGTTTTCGGGCTCCTTAAAGCCCAGACACCCTTTCTGCAATTTGCCAACACTACTCTACGTCTTTCTTAGAAATTTAATTGTGTAGGTGTTATTTTTGCCTATAGCTAAAATTTTTCCAACATAGTATATAGCAGTTACACTTCTTCTACTGATTTCAAACTGCACAAGCACATACTCCTGCAACTTTGGGCTCTCACATATACTGGTAGCTAATATTTCTGAGTTTGGGTTGTCTTTATCTTGCCACACAGGTCTATATTCTTCACATTCAGGCTCCAATAAGTCCATTTCAGTATGTCTATGACGACTTGGCCCTGCCTGCTGGAAATCCTCTAATGAAACCGCATGCCCTGATTCAACATTAATTTTACGACCCCTTTTCCTGTGTCTTATTTCCACATTTTCAAACCTGACTTTTTTTGATATTATATTGATTATCATTATTATATAT
>JABUQX010131267.1:0-16067 GCA_015478945.1 Trachelipus rathkii | reverse complement strand
AATATAATAATGATAATCAATATAATATCAAAAAAGTCAGGTTTGAAAATGTGGAAATAAGACACAGGAAAAGGGGTCGTAAAATTAATGTTGAATCAGGGCATGCGGTTTCATTAGAGGATTTCCAGCAGGCAGGGCCAAGTCGTCATAGACATACTGAAATGGACTTATTGGAGCCTGAATGTGAAGAATATAGACCTGTGTGGCAAGATAAAGACAACCCAAACTCAGAAATATTAGCTACCAGTATATGTGAGAGCCCAAAGTTGCAGGAGTATGTGCTTGTGCAGTTTGAAATCAGTAGAAGAAGTGTAACTGCTATATACTATGTTGGAAAAATTTTAGCTATAGGCAAAAATAACACCTACACAATTAAATTTCTAAGAAAGACGGAGAGTAGTGTTGGCAAATTGCAGAAAGGGTGTCTGGGCTTTAAGGAGCCCGAAAACGAGGACATAAGTGTCATTGACCAGAACCAAATTGTAAAAAAATTAATTCCTAGGGACTTCAGGAGAGGAATATTTTTTTTCAATTTAGATTTAGAAAGGTTCCCTAGCATTAATATTAGGTAAATAATATACTGTAAATATATATATATATATATATATATATATTAGGGATGTGCCGAATATTCGGTAAGTATTCGGTATTCGGCCTATTCGGCCAAAATACCGAATATTCGGTATTCGGCTTTTTGCCGAACTATTCGGGCCGAATATTGAGCTTTATAAAACAATAAATTACGTTCAAACATAAAGAAAGTTATTTCAATTTAAAATTGAAATTTAGAAACTATTTTTCCAAAAAATAAAAAAAAGCTCAAATCTTTTTCATTGGCGAAAATATTTGTCATTTGTCAGATCCTATAAGGGCCTTTGACATTTTTCAATTATTTAAAAAAATAGAATTCATTTAGTATACGGGATAATGGGACCCAAACATGGTAGTGGTATTAAGGGAGAGTGGGTTTGCTGGTTTTTTTTGGTTAATCAATTTCATGTTTTTATTCACATGTTGCAACTATGCATTCAAGATTCAATATTATGTCAGAAGTCTGTTTAAAGATATTTTATTTACTTTGCAGAAGCATATCTTCTCATTTTCACCATTCAGCAACGGCAGCTGCAAAGCTTAAAACTTTTCAGATGCAGCTGAATGTCAAACAGCATAAATTAAATCAAGACGTTTCTACACGCTGGAAACAGAACTTATGATATGCTTAAAAGATTGTTTGAACAAAAGTTCCCCTATCCATTATACGCTGCTGAATGCAATTCAGAAAATGTTGACTGATTTTCAGTTGCAAAATTTTCCATTTTACTTGAGCCATTGACAAATCAATAAACAAGCATTAAACGTGAAGTAACGGTCGCCCAAGTGATCCCTTCCATTTTAGCCATAAATTCATTTTTTAAATTAAGCGGTAATTCGTTATAAAGTCTTCAGTGGAAGAATTACACTCGTTGAAGAGCTAAGAAATCAGTTTGAAAAATACTATTTAAGTTTCTATGGGATAAATCTTTGTGTGTAGCTACTTTCTAGATCTGCGATTCAAGCTAATTTTCAACATGAATCAGCATGAATCAGTAAAAAATATGTCGTTGAGGCATGGAAAGAAATGCATAAACATTTAGCTCCTGACTCCCTTTGCTGACGATTGATTTTCCCATTAGTGGGGAAAGTTGGAAGCTGAAAGGTTCCATTTCACTCTTTAATGGATGTTTAAAGAAATTGTGGCATCAAAATCGTCAACAGAAAAGAAAGTGTGAGAGTGAAAAAAGGTCCCATTCTTCTGACGATGTGATTATTGTACATAAAAGTAAAAAGGCTACATACGAAATACATCAAGAAATAAACCAATATATAAGTTTGCGTACTTTGACCAGTGAAGACAATGTTATTCCTTCAATTGTGGAAAAACACTGGAAATGAGTTATTATGAACTTTGAAAAAACTAGCAATAAATACCTTTCAGCTCCACCGTCACCAGTCGAAACTGAAAGAATATTTAGAACAGGAGAAATATTTATGAAGCCACAATAAATAGGTTATCCCCTGGAAAATGGAGAACTGCTAAGGTTCTGTCATTTTAACCTTAGGAGCCCTTATTCAAATGAAGTATTAGTTTAATATCTTTAAACTACGAAACTTTTGCTATATTCCTTATTCATTTTTGGAATACTGTGAATGGTTGCTATAGAGTAAGTAAATAGTTATTTACTTTTTGATTTATATTACTTGTATATAACACTGGTAAACATGAACATTTCTTGGACGGGTCGCAATTGAATTATCTGATATGTGCGGATTTCTCAAAACATGTATCCGTTTCTGAATATTCACAAACGCATTTTGTGAGATTTGTGTGTACACAGATGTAGTAAAATTTTTGATTTTTTACCTTTTTCAATTAGGGGGTTTATCAGACATATTGCGGATATATATATATATATATATATATACATATATATAGATATATAATATATATATATATATATATATTATTATATTTATCATATATATATTATTATTAATATATGTATTATATATATAAAATATATATATATATATATATATATATATAATATATTATAATATATATATATAGATTCTGGCTCCGAGAAGACTTTCAAATGCAACTCCTGTTCCAGCAGTGTCTAACTCTAGTATCAGATATGAATTAAAACATATCATACCAACTATGAATAAAGAGTAATATGGACAACAATATGAATGAAATAGAAGGAATGGGTTTAGTAATGGTAACAAACATAGCCTACGATGGTAGTAGACTTCTCTTCGTAGACGATTACTGTGCATAGCGGTCTGGGAACTCATCCCCTCATCAGCCTCCAACAATTAGTCTCGCCATCACGTATTGATATAGCCCACTATGCCCTGGTAACGGTCCTATCGCACAAACTGAACTTTCATACCTCTGTAGGGAACGCGCTTGCCGCCAATGGCCATCTCTATCCACCCATCATAATCTATCTGTCCCTAAGGTGTAGACTCCCCCGTAAACTTTTTCTTAGATTGAGAATTGTCAACTAGCTACGTGCCCAACCTTGTCATACTCTATTCTACAATCCATGGAGAATGAAAACTGGTCTAACTCCTGTACAATGTTAGTGTTCTCGGTCTTTTCTTTCCTGTTTCCCAGAAAAATTCTGTGTACATCTGGAACAATAGCATCTTCCCAAGCTCTTGCCTCTAACACAGTCATTGTTTTAGCAAAGGCAGCATCACGGAAGGGATGCTGTCCGTATTTTGGGCCATCAAATATCCAGCTTTTTTCTTCTCGTCACTAGACCAGGAAACGTTGAGCATATATACCGGAAGCATTCCCATCATGGTCCAGGGCCTTCACCAAAATTGTTTCATCAAAACCAAGTTTTATGTAATGGAGGTAAGATGATGTTTTCTCTCTGAACAAGTGGTTCACGTACGATGTTCCTGTCACCTGGCGTAAAGGTTTCCCTCGGTGGCCATTCTCTTTTGGCTCCAGTGATCCTTTTTCGCCCGGCTGTCCCAAATAGCACAGGAAGCAGGGATATTTGGTGAAACCTGATTGCTGACCAAGCAAAATGTTTACATTTTGAGGTCGAACATATATACCATCCATGTACCTGATATTGTACCCTCTCCATCCAAACTTTCTTGATTTTTGCATACTCCTCTCTCATCCGTACCGAGTACCCTACTGGAACCAAGCATACCTGTTGCCGTTGTGTAACAACACACACTTTAAACTGCTCTTGGGAGTGTCAATAAACAGTCGCCACTCACCTGCATCGTATGCTGGTAGTCCCATAGCGAGTAGTAGGCCTGCAATTCACTTGTAATACACAAGGTACCATCTGACTGGAAGAGCCTCGCAGCTCTGCTTCTCTGTTACGATAAAATGTTACTCTTTTGCCATGTCCATAGTCATTTTCATGCAACCTCGAAGCCAACAGCTCAGGACAACTTCGTCAAATACAACTCTCATACAAGATCGTTCAGTTCACCCTGGGTTCACAATGACGGACCATCCGACTGTATTCGATGGATGATAGACATCATCCAGGGTCATTGCATCCCATACATGTAGACAAGCCCCACGTACTACATAGTTATCCACGTGCTACTCCACGCCCGAATATCGAACCGCAAGATTAACACTTCGTCCCTGCCTACATTGTAGTTGATGATTCGGGCAAGGTGACGTCGGTATGCAATAGGCCATCCTGTCAGTGCGCCCTACACTGCAAGATTTTTTGGTGTCAACCTAGGCGTATAAGTATCCAGACAAGATGAGTGGTGGGTACTCCAGTGTGATTGCCACGTAGTAACGACGGAAATGGTTGAGATCAGCACACACATCCGAGCGAAGCCTATTATACTATGAGATCAGAGCCACCTCCGAATTCACTAAGTACTCAATCTTGCTTAGCAAAAGTCCATCCAAAAAAAAATTTTCACCTTTTTTTGTTGACCCGTGTAAGTTTTCTTTATATTTTTCCCTAAAGGGATGACCGAACTTTGAAATAACTATTCGGCGCAACATAGCGAGCTGAGCTTATCTCGGCCCTATCGCCGATATTCGGTATTTCGCCGCAATACTTTTAGAGACCGTCGCACCGAATATTCGCGTATTCGTATATCGGCTTTTCACTATTCGGCACATCCGCATAATATATATATACTCTATATTGCTGCATATAATATATATATACTAAGCGCCTGCGAGTGTACATCCACTTATACGGCTTTTGTCTAATGTAAACGCACCCTATATATATATAGATATAAATATATATATATATAATATATATATAATATATATATCATATTATACCATAAAAACTGGAATTTCTTTTTACCCCATGCCAATTTCACCTCTTCGTCAAATTTCTCTTTCACCTCTTTTTTTAAATTCTTTAAAAATGTATAAAAGTGATTTATTCCTTTTCTTTTTTTTTCTAAAGCATTTACAACATTTATATTTCTATATTTAGTGAAAAAAAAAAACTATATATAGTATGTTTGAATTAGAAATATTTGGGAATAAAATTTTTAAAAGCCAAAAAACCTGTTTCCTTTTACCCCATTCTGATTCATAGCCTTCAGACCTCTACATATATTATATATATATATATAAGAGCGCTCCTAGCTCAGAGGTAGAGCACCTCGCTTAGCAAGCGAGGGGGCCCAGGTTCGAGACTGGTTGGAGCGAGAGAACGGAATGTGAGCTATTCTCTATTTAACTCTAGCTTCGTCGCAACGTCAGACGTTAATGAGTACATTTGTGGTGAGCTTTGCCTAGGCAGAATGAACTTAGTCGCGCCTGTTCCGCGACGGCTGCGCTACAGCCAGCAGACTTTCAAGCCATTAGGCCCATTGTCGGTTTCCCCACGGAAGGACCGTTCAATTCGGAAGGGGGTCGCCCACTGAGCAGTGACGAAAGAATTACTAGGGGGGCGTAGAGAAGATTTTTTTTTAATAATATATATACCGCGTATATATATATATATATATATATAGTAATGATGAGGTGTACCATGACTCACATTATATATAATATATATATATACTAAACGCTACTATGAATATATACAGTATATATTATATATATATATATATATAGTTATATATATACAGCTCACATATATATATATACTTCTTACACGATAGTAGGTATATAATATTATATATACTGATATATATATATACTTCTATATATATATATATATAATGCGTACCCTTATATATATATATAGTACTCCATTAAACTTTGTAAAATTTTTTAATTTATGTTTTGTACTTCCATAACGATCAGAATCATGTTCACTTCCCATCTATCACAACTATCCATCAATTGTCTGGTTTACACCTCGCCGAGCGAATTGCAAGCCTGGTGTCAATGCGTCCAAACACAAGGCAAGCTATACAAATATATCCCTCTCTAGCCTTCTTCACCTGATCTTGCTCGCATTCCTCATCACCTGTTTCCTACTTCAAAACCGGCAGAGACGATCACCGGAGGAGATCCAATAAGCGCCAATCTTGGCTTGCATTTCAAACTGCTGAATTCTGTATTGGCAATACTCCATTAGACCGTTTTTAGTCACAGCCTCGCGCACCCAAGTGTTTATATTACCCAGCTCCTTCCTATATCGATGGCACATAATTTTTCTCTTTCTCCTACTGCAGTTTCATGTAGCTACTGCACAGCAAATAATACTTCTCAATATAATGTGGTACCCTATTGTGTGTATACTTACAGCATTTTTTACTACGCGTCGCCTTTCGCGCTGAATTTCCAATGAACCTTGTACCTAGTGAGCCAGGAGTATAGCAAACCCCCACCTTCTCGGCATGGATTTCTTCCAAAAAAAATTTTAAATTAATTTTGGTTGTGGGCTCAAAAGACTTATTTTTGGATTTCCTCACTACGGAACACTAGCTGCTCGACAGATCGTCGAATTCTAAATGGTTCTGTGCCATGCTCCCATTTCTATAATACTTATTAGATTCTGCACATTCTCACAGCATATCCCCATTCTAGAACTCGCGTAATAGGTAAACCTTCAGATACTTGTTGGGACGGATCCCATCTACTAACGATACAACCTACTCTCCATCTCAACGAATTCGAGGATAAAATATCTCTAAAAATTTCTGTAAATCAATATTATTTCACTTCGATTTATGCTAAAATTTTGTCGTCGTCTAACAGAGGATAAATTAGCAGTTGCAAAAACTGAGTTTAATACTCTTTTAAAAGCTGGTATTATTCGTCCTACTAAATCCCCCTAGTCGTCACCTCCTTTCAACTACGGTCTAAGAAAGCTCAGGTGAAATGGCTCCAGTGTGGTGATTTTAGAACTTTAAATTGTGACAAAACCAGATCGTTATCCTCTCCATAAATTAACAGTTTTGTCTCATAACTTTCACAGTCAGCATTGTATACCAGTTAAAGTAGATCTCCGGGCATAATATACATCAATTCCCTATTCATCCAGAAAGACATAGCATAAGAGACTGCATCATCAACCCCCTTTTGGTCTTTTTGCTGAACTTTGTTTCTACTGCTGTTTGGTCTTCGTAATGCTGGAGCTACCACCCAACGCTATATGGCATTTCAATATTCGAGATATTCCCTTTGTTTTTGGTGTATCTGATACTTATAATTCTCAGAGAATCAATTGAACAACACACAAGAACATTTGCATCAAAGGTATTTCCAAATTTTTACACTGGACAACCACTGTCGATTTTCTGTCCTAAGTGTTTGTTTATGCAAATCATCTCCAGAACTTTTAGGTTATCATTTTTTCTCTCCCATGGCCTTTAAGTACACCTGATTCTAAGAGTCCTGAAATGTTCGGCGCCACCGGACTCTATGCCAAACTGTAGCTATTCTAGTCTTCGTCGTTTCCTGCTCACGCTGCCGTGTATAGGTGGGATATATCGTCGTTTGATGGCTAATTCTGCTTAAATATTTAGTTTCTTCCTGCTTTCGGAATTGCGCCAAAATCTTTTTTGTCCTAACAAATCTAGTCTTTTTCTTGGTCTCCGAAGCCTTTTTAAAGCATTTCAGGGAAATTAAACTCCATAGCTTATGCAGCAGCTCCCAATTCCTTCTCTATCCCAGATTTTCGTCATCTCATCTCCAACTGGTCACTGACGCTTCCCAAAGTCGCCATCGGAGCTGCACTGCATCAGATGATTGATGCGAAACCAATACCAAGTTGATTTACGACGCAGAAATTGCCCTCTCGCCCAACAAAGAGACACTCACTTCAGCTCTTGCGCCGAGAGAACTGGCTTAGCGGACACAAAATAACAATAACATGCACCGATACCTTCAGCTACAACCCCCATACAAAACCGACAAAAACAGCATATTTTGCTGTTCATTCATTTTAAACACTGTTTAGAGGTAGATATGTCGTCTTGTGTACAGATCATAAACCCCTTGTCTCCGCTTTTATAGCAGAAATCCAGCAAAGACATTTTTCTATCATTTTGGAATACGTCTCCTTCAGCCTTATATTGTGGTAGGTTTTTGATCCCCACCACCCAAATTATAGAGATATGATCACTAAATAGTATCTTGATGCATGTTCCACCATTCGCCTTCTGGCCGGGGAGCGATACTCCAACCTCTGACCCCCCCGGTGTTGGATTACAATAAATGGCTCTCTCTCCTGGTTGGGCGATATGATATAATCTTTTGGTCTATGGATGTGGAAGCGTTGAACTTTTTCTTGCAGTTGTTCTTGTCAGGAATTCGTGCTCTCTAATGTTTATCTTTTTCTCTTTATTATTTGATTTATGGTAATCGTCTATTTATTTCCTTTCTACCTTCAACTTTAATATGTCTTGTTAAAACTAAACAAGCCGCTGAATCAGATTGTTCTTGAATCCAAGTAAATTATGTCCAATTTTTATATTAAATATAAATTTATTTCCAGGAAAGTTATTGCGTTTGGAGAATACTTACTATCTTGGCAAATCTTGTATTTTTACTCCGGACACCTACCAAACCTTTGGCTGCGTTAGGCAAATTTAAGACTCGCTAAAACAAATCTAGATTATATAATTTGAAAACAAAAACTAATAATTTATTACATAATGGAAGCTTTCCAAATGCATGTGTAACTTTTACCATTTTATATATATAGTGATGGGACGATTATGAAATTCTTTGCCGATTCACGATTGACGATTAGAGCAAATACTTTGAACGATGACGATGACCGATCATAATTGAAAAAAACTATTTTTAAAAATTCTCTCTCTTTCTCTCTCTCTTCTCATCTCTCTCTCCTCTCTTCTCTCTCTCCTCTCTCTCTCTCTTCATAATATATTAATATAGTACTTATATATATATATATATATATATATATATATATATATACTATATATATACTATATATATCCTATATAATATCATATATTATATATTATATATATATATATAAGGCTGTAGACAGGAGGGTCAGGCGGTTCAACCCGAAATTATATTAGCGATCAAAATTTTTGATTCCTTTAAGCTCTCAATTAATAATAATAATAATAATAATAATAATAATAATATAATAATACATAATAATAATAGGTTAATCAATGAAAATGAAAAGTATTTATTAATGGAAAATGAGGAGACATGTTTGTGGTTCCGTCCAAATTTCGTGGTCAAGTGTTCTGTGCTCATACATTGCTAAAAAAATATTTAGACCAGCCGGACTTAAATGTAAGGTTTACAAGTTTGCAGATGATAGAAAAATTGGCTACCTCAATAAGGAATAATTAATGGATGGTATAAAAGATAGAGGGTGTACCGGAAATTCCCCGGATCCCTGGCCCGGAATCCTGGCCGGATTTGACATTTTTTTTCGGGTTCACGGTTCCGCGCCGGAAATTTTGAAAAATTCCGGCGCGGACGCGCGAGTTAACTTTCTTTTAACACTTTTGAAAATATTGTTGAAATTGTTGGTGCTGAAGTAAAAGAAAAACTGTTCACCAGTATTGGACAATATTTTTAAACGTTTTTCCTCAAAAATATTTCCTTGAGTTTTGAAAATGAAAATAATTTCCTCTGAATATATGGAGGAGCACTGGAAGCCGAGAGTTAATGTTTGGGCCTAGTACTGCCTATATTTGGGAATCCTTAGCGTTGTCTCCACTTTCCACCAATTTAAGGAATTCTTCCTTTTCCCCAGATTAGTGAAATTTGATTTTTCTGGGTTAAAAAAAAATTTCAATTTCCTTAAGAATTTCACCTTTTTCTGTTTCGATTTTTTCTTTTTCTTCTTTTTACTCTCTTTACTGACTTTCTGTCACTTTCACTTTCTTCAAAATTATAAAAAAACAAAGTAACTTTGCAGTAATTTCTTTTCCTAATGCTCCTGATGATTTTGAGCGTATATACTTGGCAAATCTAAGTTTTTTGTAGATAATGCTCGTTTCTGAAAATGTCTCATCGCCTGAACCTTCTCTTCTGTACTGCTACTACTATTAACACTTTCTACCTTCAATTATTTGAATATTTCTTCAAGCATCCATTTTCTACTCAATTCTCTTATATCATTACACAAATAAAGTTAGTTATTCTTTGGTCTACTTCCAGTAGATTTAACCAACAATTACTTGTTTTGATATATGGGCGCTATGATCCTTCTTCTCTTCCTTTTTATTCATAAATCTAAACTCTAATGCCTCTTCAGCTCCTTCTTTGTATTCTCCTGCTGTCATCCTCTCAGAGTTTGAGAGAATATGCTGGAGATGCTCACAATATGTAGAATAATTGATAGATCATAATTTGTTTTTGCCTTTATGTTTCCCGTAACCATGAGAAATGTTTGCAAAACTCTTAGAATTTCTTTCAAGTATTTGCCATTTATTAGCAGTAAAGCTTAAATGATTGCTTGTTCTATAATATAAACTTGCAGAGGTCTTTTCAAACATTCAATTCCTTCTAGAATCAAATATGTGCTAATTCACCTGTCCCGCACATTAACATCTTTGAATTCGCATAAGTGGGCTTGCAAGACGTGGGATCCAATTCTCTTTGTATTCTTTTAAGTTAATTACAGCTCAAAATAACTGGAATGATTGAAATGTACAAATATTCCTACATTTTATTATAAAATCACACTGTTCTTTGAGAACATAAGGCATTCTTTAATAAAATGAAGTTTATGAATAAAACAAGAAAATCTTGTGCTATCCTGCTAAATCAGGTTCCAAGTTTTCATGTGATATGCTCCCATCTCGAAGGGATCAAATGGATTATCGTTAGGAGGGAATTCCCCAATTAATTTCCATCGCTTTAATTTTCAACAACTTCATAGTGATTTTAATTCCAGAATGAGAACCTCGGAAAGACTTCAGATGGAGTACACAGTCCATTTTTCAAACTCGCTGAGTAAGCCAGAGTTGCAGTTAAAGAAATAAATGAGTCGTTTGACATTATTTAGCTCTCTATATATCTGTAGAAAATGATATCTTGATCAGCCTCTGATAACTTCTCGAATACTGCTGATCTAAATTTCCTGTATGAAGTTGGTAACATTTTTCTCTTACAAATATGTTTCTACTAGGAAGAAGATATTTTTGAACATGGGCAATAAGTTCTATGAATCCCTTCTTCTTCTGTGGACTGTGAATGGCTGGTTACTCATCGCGATAAAATTCATTTTTTCTGTGATTTTTGGTCATTGATATGCCAATCATTTTTAGGCAGAAACCTCTGCCTTCACAAAACTCACTTATTTCACGGCTTCGATCTATTGCTCTTTTGTGGTTTCCCCTGTTCTTAGAAAATACAAGACTCTCCTTTTACTATTAAAATTTTTATTATTCCAGATATTTCTCTTCAATGATGATTTTCCATATGTTCATTAAGTAAATTGTGACTAAATTAAGATTTTAGTGTGGAAAGTTATATAAAATATTTATTTTTAATTTCTTTATATAGTTAAAGGAAAGTTTCACAAGAAATTCCGGTTCCGGCCGGAATTTTTTTGGTGATTCCGGCTAATTCCGGTTCCGGCCGGAACTGAAAATTTCAGTTCCGGTACACCCCTAATATATATATAAATATATATATAAAAATGTAACTCGCCTGAGCAGGTTCATTCCTTCTTCAGCTAAATTTTTCTTTCCTCATTCATTCCTTCTAAAACAAAATCTTTCTTTCCTCATAATCCATGGTTCGATCGTGCTTATTCTCTGGCCATTCAGGCTTAGAGACAGTAGTGCCTGTCGGGTGTGAAAAAATTCTCGTTCTCCTATCACTCTCGCTAATCTTCATTCAGCTAGAAATAGTTGCAGGGATACTCTTCGACGGGCAAAGCTGGGGCTTTCATCATAGGAAAGTGCGCTAACCTCCTTGGCCTTCTCCTACTGGACAAATCCTTCAATCTCTAGGCATAACTCCTTGTAAATCTGCCTCTTCCTCATCTTATTCCGATCTGTATCTGTTGCTAATTCCCCACTGAAAAGGCTAATCTCTTCTCGGCCTCTTCGCTCAACTATTTCTCTAGTCTCAATACTAGCACTTTCCCTCCCTCAGTTTGGGAGGGAAACACATGTCCAACCTATTCGAAAAAAAGGAAGCCGCCTCTGATCCCTCTAACTATCGCCCCATAGCTCTCACTTGTATTCTTCCTAAGATCTTTGAAACCCTTCTCAACTCACTTTCTTAGATCATTCTGGAACTCACTCCGTATCTCGCCAGACGGCTCTCGCTTGCACGATAAGTCCTACTGGCGAACTATACATTCCTAATCTACTGATTTATGGCGTTTTTTGCTCTTAGAACTACCGGTGAGAACTTTGGGTGTGGCGCTTATGACATATGACAACAGCATTTGACCGAGTATGGCACGCGTGACGACTTGCTCTCCAAGCTCCCCTCCTTTGTTTTCTGCCTTCTCTTTGCTTACTTATCATCTCTAGCTTTCTTCTCAAATCGCCTTCAATATCGTGGCTGCTTGTTGCGATGGGCGACTTCTTCTTCTTCCCTGTAGATAGTGGTGTTCTTCAAAAGTTTCTCTCTTATCTCTTACTTTATTCTTTAACTTTTCATTAATTATTTGTTACAATCATGCACAGCTAGATTCGGTGCAAACGCAAACGATGTGATTCGACCCTTCATTCTTTAGACTACCATATCCAATCCACTCCCACCTTAGCGTTCTTGGAATGGCCTCTCGTCTAATCTTTCGATTTTATCCTCGCTGTATGGATAAAATTAACTTTGTGAAATTCAATTCTTTAAAAAACCCAACTTTGTTACAAATCTCCTTCTCCAAAATACACTTCTAACTTCCTGTCTCTTTCGACGGTTTTGTCTCTCCTCCTGTTGACAATATAAACTTCTTTGGCCTTTTAAACATGAACAAAAAAAACAATGTCTTGGAAAACTCACATCACAACGGTTGATTGGGCGGCTCATGGAAGCAGAATTTCTGTTCAGGCTATTTGATTTTTCTCCTTTTCTCAGCTCTCCAATATATAAATTGGTCCCATCCGCCCATCTTACTGAGTATCTGCTTTCATATTTGGGGGGAGGCTCTGGTTTCACCCTACTTTTGGATAGGGTTCGATCACTCAGCAAAAAGGGCTTATAAAACTGTTCTGTACTTTCCAGTTTCACTTGACCCTCTATCTTTGCGGAGGCGATGGGTGCTTATCTCATTCCTATAGGGTACCCGCAGTCGGGCAATCTCTGCTCGAGGGACACTTATCAACTCCGAGTCCGTCCCACATTTACGTCGGCGAATAGTATGAACCACCGTCCCAGCAACTGCGCTCGCGTATTGTGTTGGCATTGTTGTTAACTCCAGGCTAGTTTGCTGTGGTGCTTCCTCCTTTCCCCACCACCTCTTGTTTTGTGGAATTCTTTCCATCTTCTGTATTTCCTACCTGAATTTAATCTCCCTTCACTTTGATAGCACGTTGCGTCTGTGCTTCATTATGCGCAATTTGCGCTTAGAGGGCTGAACTTTGTGAGAGTACATACACCGCCTCTTGAATTAGGGCTGCTGCCCTGAGTGCGTGGTGACAACTGGTAAAAAAAAAATCCTTGAGAATGGGGCAGATATTTGGCAAATGAACTGAATCTCCTATCCCCCCCATTCCAAAACCAGTTCATTCAGATATATCCCAGAATAATCGATTACTCTTATTCAACATTACCTTCAGATGGATCATATGTCGCAAACCACACAAATTTTTGACCTTTTCCGAACTTAAATTTAACCTTTAGACTTTTAGTACTCACACACACACAAAATCTACCTTAGCTCTCTACCACAACTCACTCATCCATCAGTGCAGAATCCTTCTATCCCCCTCTCAATTCTTTAACAACACAAACACGTTTCACACCACACCACACCACTCATTTCCGTTCCTTTTCATCTTTGTTTCAGTCCCACAGCGGAGCAAATCAAATGTGCCTTTCTAAAGACATTCCATCCCCCTCTCTCCTCATCTCCTCCACATTTATTCCTCTGACATTTCATATTCAGATACGATTCATACATTTTTCGCCGAAGGATAGAAGGCGCTTACTGCGATCCCACGACCTTCTCCGAGGCATGCATTAGCTATTCCTGCAAAAGATAGTGGTAGTAAGGCTGCCAAAATAACTACCACCCGCCGGCCTTTAGTAGCCTTTCCTACGACACGGCAGACATCACGATGTGGGCAAATTTCTCGCTACACGCTATGGATTATAAGGGGATAGGATGTCTGTAAGATGTTGTCTTAGAAGAGCAGGGGTGGATATAAGTATGTGTTATATGATATGTTAGTCTGCGAGGATGAGTGTGGATGATGAACGCATAACAAGAAATAGCGCGAACCATTAGGCACTGGAAAGTCATACATACCATAAGCAAAATGGTTATATATAATATATATATATAATATATATATATAATATATATATATATTTATATATATATATAGTATATATATAATATATATATATATATATTATATAATATATATATATTATAATATATATATATATATTATTATATATTCTATATTATATATAATTATTATTATTATTATTTATCATTATTATTATTATTATTATTATTATTATGCAGTGTTTAATATTATTCAAAAATCTTAATATTTGTTCATTTAATCGGCAAAATAATCGGGCGAATTTGTCGGGATGACGATGATGATGGACAATTTTTTAAAAAATGCTGATTTTTGCCGGATGACCGACTGACGATTATCGTCTACCCACACTAATATATATAGTATGTATACATATATACTATATATTCTAAAAAAAAATTTGTTCATATATTTATACTGTATATGTAGGCTTATTGGCTTATAAGGTGATGATGGGAAATGGAATGAAATGAGAAAGGTTGAAGTGCATTGGCGTGATCTAAATAATAATATAATAATAATAATAATAATAATAATAATAATAATAATGAAATAATTAATAATACTAATTAATAATAATGAAGGATAATAAATAATAATGAAAATAATAATAATAATAATGATAAGGATAATAATAATAATAATGAAATAATAATAATAATAATAATAATAATAATAATAATAATAATAATAATAATAATAATAATAAAAATATTAATACCTATTTCGTATACATATATAATAATAATTAATTAATAATATGACTATCTGCGTAAGGATATCTACATAAAGTCTAAACTTTGCTTATAAGTAATCTATCCAGTTAATCAATGATCTGAGAAGAACAAAGGAATATTTAAACTTAGCTAAAGAAAAACATTCACTCTCAATCAACTTTATATAATTTATACCTTGGCAGTTGCCATTCCTCTTTTGATGGTTGTTGAAATAAACGAAGGCAAGTTATGACCCTTAGGGACGCCTTTTTGGATTTCTTCCACTAGATCTTGATGTAACAGGCAATTCCAATTTGCACACAGGGACGGGACCTTTAGAAAAGACAAAAATATTAAGCGTGTCAAGAAAGAGGTCCCTAACACTCTGCCTCCCTTTTGAGACTCAATCAAATATGAATTTCCTGTTATGGTTTCAAATTTCAAAATTCAAACATTATACAAATCATAAGATTTACTTTGATCCCCATTAATCACAAACAACTTGAACAAAATTCTGAAGGCGAGATAATAAAATAATAGGTGAACTTAAAATTATTATTAATCTTCATGGACTTCATTATTATTACTGTATTTCCCTTTTACGCTACTTTAATGTCTCTCAGGAAAATATTTATTTTTACCCTCCCAAGCAAAAACAAGTAATATAACTTTTTACCCTTTAATAAGGGACTATGGGTTTGTCCCTGTGATCTCTGGTTCAGACGATTCTTCTTTATTGATGTTAATCTAGCCTTTATTTTTGTTTTTTCGTCTTTTGTTGAATACTCTTGTTAGTATAATGGAGTTTATTTATGTTTGTATTACTTCCTGTTATTATCTTCTCTGTTGCACTTTCTGTTGTATCTGTTTTTATTCTGTTAATTTATCTGTTGGGATGGGGAGATGAAACATAGGTGATCTGTCTCATTCCTC
>JABUQX010131266.1:20000-26846 GCA_015478945.1 Trachelipus rathkii | reverse complement strand
AAAAAAAAAAAAAAAGAGCATATATATATATATATATATATATGGAAGCAAAATAAATACAAACGCTGACCCAGCACTGACACAGCGAAGAAAAATAAGTATGTGCGTATTTAGATCTTAATACTTACGAAAAATAAATAATTTAAGAATTATATATATATATATATATATATATATATATATATATATATATATATATATATATATATATATATATATATATATATATATATATATATATGATTGTTTTTTTTTTTGTTTTTTTTTTCTATGTTGCATGTTGCTTGACTTGGGCTTCCTGTTTTTATTTATGCTTAAGAAGATCCTGGCTTGTTTTCTTTGGAGGCTTTGCTCTTGTCTTGCACGCAAGTTTTTTATCATATTGTTTTTTGTTTGGTTTTGTATTACATATCTTTTTTTTCTATCTACAGGTAACATCCTGTGGATGATCTATTTGCTTTTTCCTTAAATGTAAATGTGTTGCCCCTCCCTCTGGATGTGTACCCGTAAATGACCCGTGGTAGTTAGTTCTTAGGTGCGCACTGTGTAGGTCTGACTAGTGATCAGGGTAGTAGGGTGCGATCCTTTGGTTGGTGTAGCTGAGAGTAGCATACCCAACAGATAGTATTAAGGAATAGGTATCAGTTTGGTTACCTAAAGAAAAAGTACGTTTTTCTTTACATTTTTCAACATCTTACATCAAGGAAGGAACAACAGGGTGAGTTGATTGTATTTGGTTTTGTTTTACGTTAGGCCACCATTGAGTAATTTTCTCAGTGGTAGCAGAGCGTAGTTCGAAGGACGGCTCTGGGTGAGGTGTGTGAATTGGTGTAGTAGTGGAGTTGTGGTCTTGTTGGTTTTGTAGTACAGGTGTTGGTAAGGTGAGAAGATGGGTAAGGATGATAAGGATGGTGGTAGTGGGAAGGATGGTGGTAGTGGGAGTGGTAGTGAAAGGAAGGTGGAAGTGTTGAAGAGGGAACGTAGATCTTGCCCTGTGTTTAAAGGCGATATGTCTGCAGATGAGTATGATGTGTGGAAGAGTAAAGGGTTTGCGAAAGAGAAACAAAGGGATCGTTATGATAAGTTATGTGAGTTTTTTTATATCAAAAGAAAGAAAGATGAAACGATGAGGGAATATGTAAATAGGTATGAAGTGATTGAGAGAAAGTGTAAGATAGTTGGTAAGGTTGATTTAGGTGAAGATATGAAATGCGTTCACCTATTGGAAGGAGCAGATGTGAGTGATAATCAGAGACAAATGGTGTTGGCCTATTGTGGGAAAGAGGAGTGGGTGTTTCGTACTTTTCGAGATGCATTGATTAATATATGTGAGGGTTTTGGCAAGAAAGTAGAGAATAAATGTGAGGGGGCTGGTAAGGTGACTGAGTGTAATTTGTGTGGTTCAAGGTACCATTACGCATTTAAATGTCCAAAAAGAGGTATGTATGGGGAACAAAGAGAAGAAGGTAGAGGTGTAGGTAGGGGACAACCAGTACAGGGTAATGGTGATAGAGGTGAGAGAGTAGACGTGGCTGCTCCAACAGGAGGTAGAAGGAATAATGTGTATTTGGGAAGTGAAGGTTATGATAATCGAAAGAGGTGTGACTTTTGCAGGTCAGATAGGCATTTGACGTTATCAGAGGGTGGAGAAAGGTCAAGAGGGTCAGAGATGGTAGAAGGGAGTGTGGTAAGTGATCGTAAGGGTGGTGATGGAGAGGTGTCGCAGATGGAGAATGAGATGAGTAGTAAGGTGAAGGTGTTGAAAGTGAATGAAGGGTGTGGTGAGGTATCAAAGGGAGCAAGGAAGAAAGAACAAGTGAAACGTAGGTGTAAGGTTGATAAGCGTAGTGCGGAAGTGAAAGAATTCATGAGAAGAAGAAAAGGTGAGAATTATCTGGATTGGAAAGAAAGATGTTGGGATTATTTTTCGAGTACAAGTGATAGTGAAAACGAAGGTGGAGAGATGTTTGTTTTTTTCTAGGTTGCATGTTGCTTGACTTGGGCTTCCTGTTTTTATTTATGCTTAAGAAGATCCTGGCTTGTTTTCTTTGGAGGCTTTGCTCTTGTCTTGCACGCGCACGCAAGTTTTTTATCATATTGTTTTTTGTTTGGTTTTGTATTACATATATTTTTTTTCTATCTACAGGTAACATCCTGTGGATGATCTATTTGCTTTTTCCTTAAATGTAAATGTGTTGCCCCTCCCTCTGGATGTGTACCCGTAAATGACCCGTGGTAGTTAGTTCTTAGGTGCGCACTGTGTAGGTCTGACTAGTGATCAGGGTAGTAGGGTGAGATCCTTTGGTTGGTGTAGCTGAGAGTAGCATACCCAACAGATAGTTTTAAGTAATAGGTATCAGTTTGGTTACCTAAGAAAAAAGTACGTTTTTCTTTACATTTTTCAACATCTTACATCAAGGAAGGAACAACAGGGTGAGTTGATTGTATTTGGTTTTGTTTTACGTTAGGCCACCATTGAGTAATTTTCTCAATATATATATATATATATATATATATATATATATATATATATATATATATATATATATATATATATATATATATATATATATATATATATATATATATATATATATATATATATATATATATATATATATATATATATGGTATATAGTTGTTATTTTATGAAACGTAAGAAATGCTTGAGTTTGTGTTCGTTCGTTTTTGTCAAACTTGCCGAAAAATCGCAAGAAATGCCTGCCACCAAACGTAAAGAATTTCCTTAATTTTGTAAAGTGCTATTTCTCGTGCTTGCCGAATTTAAGCACGCTTACGAAAAATGTAAACAAACAAGATGTAACTTGGTCTATGGATCATTCTTCATATGTTTTGAAATTTTAAATTTTTCGGACTTTTTGGAATTTCCTGACTGGTGAATATCTTAAAAACGTTTTCCTGACCTTTCCCTGACTTTCCAGAGTGTGAACCCTGAAATGAAATTAGTGCTAAACTGTGTGAGCATTTTGTCGAAATGAAGCACAAAATGAGACATGACAAAAAACGAAAAAAGGTCTAAATTAAAGCAAAGAAAATGCTGTACCCATTTTATCGCGCTTGTATTACAATTATGATTAAAAGAGATAGAACTAAAGAAATTGTTCCATGGAAAGCAATAGTGGTTTGCTACTTCATTTATCGCAAGCCCATCACTTTTACTTTGGAACTAATTTCTTTATTTCTATCTTCTTTCTTAATCATAAAATTGCAGGTCTAAGGTCCTTACACAAGTCTTTGTTATTTGTTCTGATTGGAAGTTTTTCCATGAAGAAATCACTTTCCGTAAATTTTCTAGCTTTAGCCTTTATCCTTCTAACCTTTTGATAAACTTGTTTACTCGTTTCTCGACAACATTTATCGCCCTAAAACTACTGCATTTGATGTTCCTAAACTTCCTGTTTATGCTCGGCTTCCCTGCATTGGACCCCTTTCCAAAGATCTTCACTTTCAGATTAGAAACATCTTAAACAAAAACTTTCCACACTGCAAGTTTCTTTATGTTTTTTATTAACAACAACTCAATTGGCAGTTTTTTTAAGATTAAAGAAAGCATCCCATGAACTTGAGGTCACACATCGCTTACAAATATAAATGTGATAACTGTAACATTGACTCATGTAGGTCGGGCCTTACAACTAAAGATGCTAACCTCAAACACATGGGCATTTTCGAACTAATCGGTCTTCATCCTCCATAGAGACTTAGCTGTCAGAGATCGCTGTGACCTCAATAGGATGCGATATTCTTCAAAAATTCTCCATTCTTCAAATGCTTCTAAACGTGAAGAACTTAAAAATTTGGAATCTTTATATAAAAACACTTAAACCTATACACCTAATATCCATAAGACTTCTTTGGCACCCCGGATTGCCTGTACTAATTGCTCGAATTGCAAAACTAACACGATTTCTTACTTGAGGTTTACTTTTGTTTTTTGCAAACAATTGGAGAAATTAGCTGCTTTCGTGACGGGAGCTCGTCGCGATTTCGGGATAAAACAGAAATAAAACAAACAAATGGTTTATATTACAAAAAATTGGATCAACTATTGTGATGGAGTTGATCGATTGGGAAGAAATTAGATTTAAAGCTGATTTTATTGAACGAAATATTCGTCAATTCAAACGCCAACTAATGCTGCCATTTTGGCTTCACATTTCCTCGGCAATCACAGGAAAGAAATAGCAACTTTATAGAATTAAGGAAATTCTTTTATGTTTGGTAAGCATTTTTACGATTTAAGAGGTGTTTAACAAAAAAAAAAAAAAAAACGAACGTTTTTTTTTTAGAACGTTCGTTCGTAAGCACAAATAGAAACGAAAACGCCTATATAAACATACAGTAGGTCAGATAGATAGGGAAACTATCAGACAAATTGCGGATATATATATATATATATATATATATATATATATATATATATATATATATATATATATATATATATATATATATATATATATATATATATATATATATATATATATATATATATATATATATATATATATATATATATATATATATATATATATATATTAAATGCAAAATTAAAAAAGAAGAAATTTGAAACTTTAATTTCTAGAAAAGGTGAAGCTACCCTTCTCGAATTCGTCGAGTCATTGAAGAAATTTTTAAATTCTCTTCGTCTGATAGCAATGTGCTGAAAACCTCCTTCTATCAAATCTAGCTTTCCGTGAATGGTGTTGATAAGCTCAAAACCTTTCAACTACCAATATGGAGTATTAAGGGTGAAATAAATACGTTACCCCAAAAAAATTTTGGTACCACAGAAGTTCGAGAGGACTTCCAACATGTGTGTTCGTGTGCGAGAAGAGAACACACTGAAAGCCACAAAAGTACGATCCGTGCACAACCAGCGCGCGCAACCAGCTCTAGCCTACTCGGTCATTCTGGCTCGAGTGGCGCCAATAAACCAATCAGCGCGCTGTATTCCGAGACTCTCGTTCTCAGCCAATTATATTGCTTTAAATTCCGGTTTTCGCTGGATTTTTGTGTTTTTTGACAACAAAATTGTTACTTGTGGAATTCGAAAGTAATGAAGTAGTTTTTCGCAACATTTTATTGAATTTATTTCTATTTTGGAGCAAGATAAAATATTAAACGAAATTATTATTATTATTATTATTATTATTATTATTATTATTATTATTATTATTATTATTATTATTATTATTATTATTATTATTATATATATATATATATATATATATATATATATATATATATATATATATATATATATATATATATATATATATATATATATATATATATATATATATATATATATATATATATATATATATATATATATATGGTGATAATTGGTTTGAGGACAACTATCATCAATCCATTCAAAAAACTACAATAGCCAATAGGAAATGAATACATTGTTGAATGCTGGCCGTCCAATTTTAGGTATGAAAAATTAAAAAAAAAAAAAAAAAAAAAAAAAATATATATATATATATATATATATCTCAAAACTACAATAGCTACTAAAAAAGAATACATTTTTGAATCCTGGTAAAATTTTGATAAGAAAATGTAAAAAAATAAAAATAAAAAATATTATTGTTAATAATTATAGTAATATGATTAGAGAGCCTATTTAGAGACCTTTTTATTGGTTACTCGTTAAAATAAATAGACCTTCTATTAAATTTTGCTTTTTTTCTTTTACTAAAGAATACCCTAAGGGTATACCGCACCGATGGCAGGACGGGGTCTCTCTCATTCGGGGAACTACGGGGTAGATATATATATATATATATATATATATATATATATATATATATATATATATAGAGGTTGTTTAGAGGTCTGAATATAGAAGTCTTAAAATAGCACAAATTGTATACTTTAATGTATTCAATGAAAATCAACTGAAAATGAAAAAAAAATAAAAAATATATCTCAAAAAACTACAATAGCTACAGCGTAAGGGAAATACATTTTTGGAATCCTGGTAAAATTTCACAAGAAAATGTAACAAAATACAATAATTGTTAATAATTATAGTAGTATGATTAGAAGGCCTATTTAAAGACCTTTTGGTTTTTCGTTAAAATAAATAGACTTCTATTAAATTTGCTTTATACGGCACACTAGGGGGGTTTGATTACCGGGGAACATAGGGGGGACTGCTTCATACCCCGTAGGAGGGCGGAGGAACCCCGCGACACCCAAATACCAATGAGCGGGTTCCGGAGACCCTCCCCGGAGGGGGGGAATTAGTCCTACCCCGTAGTTCCCCGGAAGGCCGAGAGACCCCGACTCCTGCCATCGGTGCGGTATACCCTTGGGGTAAAAAAAAAAAAGCAAAATTTAATAGAAAGTCTATTTATTTTAACGAGAAACCAATAAAAGGTCTCTAAATAGGCCTTTTAATCATATTACTATAATTATTAACAATAATTTTTTTTATTTTTTTATTTTTTTACATTTTCCTATGTGAAATTTTACCAGAATTCCAGTATTTCTTTTCGCTGTAGCTATTGTAGTTTTTGAGATTTTTTTTTTTTTACATTTTCCGCACTAAAATTGGACCAGCATTCCACCAATGTATTCCGTTTTACTGTAGCATTAATAGTTTTTAAGATACATATGACGGATATACTAAACGCTGACCATATATATATATATATATATATATATATATATATATATATATATATATATATATATATATATATATATATATATATATATATATATATATATATATATATATATATATATATATATATATATCCTTGCTAATAGTAGTCACATCCAATTTACATGAAACTTTAAGGAAAT
>JABUQX010131266.1:15000-17500 GCA_015478945.1 Trachelipus rathkii | reverse complement strand
GTATTTATAAAATGAAAGAATAACTAATTTAAGGTGATTAATGAAGGTAGGAATGCTTCAAAATGAATTCCTTATTTAAGTAACAAAATAAATATTGATTCTAACAACGAAATTTAATTTAAATGGCATGGTAGACAACAAATAACTTAGATCAATTTAGTGATATTTTAAGAAAATCTAATTAAATTTTTTAGTAATAAATATGAAAATAAATTTAAGAAGTTCGAAGCTGGATGCCGGACGACTTATCATAAGAAAAGCTGTAGTACTGTACCCCCAAATACTAAACTTTTAGTAATAAGCTATTATAAATCGTTTAATTTAGTTTATACATATTTAAGCGGAAACAATCGTAATCGAAAGTAGATGATTAGACCTAGTCCGTACTCGGTATGTTAACTGTAAACCACCTCACAGGAGTCCTGTTCCGGTATGTTAGATTCTGCAATGATTTTTCTCGTCCACACTGACACCGAACACCACTCCACAAGAGCTACACGCTGAAATTCCAGGATCAGACTACGTCTCGAGCTGGACCTGCGAAAGTCTTTATCAGTCTCAGAATAAAATAAATATATAAAATATTTCATGAAAAACGGAAAATAAAACTATGATAGCTATATTTTTTAATTCCTTTCCTTTAATGTAACTCAAGTTATTTACCTTTTAATTTTATATATATATAATATATATATATATACTATATATTATATATATATATATAATATATATATATATTATATATAGTATATATATTAATTATATATAATTATATATATGATATAATATATATATATATATATATATATAATATAAAACTATATATAATATTACAAAGCCTAAGTACTGTATCATCTAATGGCAAATAAAAAGACTAACTGGATTGATATGCTCAGAAGTCCAATCTATTTCCTTTATTGAGCAAACATTGGTTTAATAATGATACTGTTTCGTTTCTGACATAGCATTTTTACTATCATCCCAAAATTTTATTGGGTCGCATTATCCACCTGATCACTGAATAACTGAATAGTGATTAGTGAATACTCAGAGGACAATTTGACTATGTTGGTATGTGCCATGTCGATCCCCACCTCTCCCTATTTTTGGTTTCCCGAAAGACGAAAAATCTAAAAACCCAATTTTAAGTTTATTTTACACAAAAACATGGGGACGAACGAAAGAAACGAAACTATTGGGAGAAAAAGAGAGCTTTCATCACTCAGGGGTGTCGGGAGAAGGGGATAAGATTTTTATTTTTTCCGGCCTTTAAAAAAAATTTTTTTTTTAAAAGAATATCGGCTTTCGAAATTAAGAAAAAAATATCGAAATATCGATATATCGCCAAGAAATATCGATTAAAATATCGGATATATCGAGCCAAAAATATCGAATATTTGCGATTATAATCGAATTTTTTGGCCTCCCTACTATATATTTTCGTTTACGAACTCTACACACTCTCACCTCAGTCTTTTTTTTTTTTTTATTTTTTTTTTTTTTAATATTTAACGCTCTTAACCAAATCCGCTTAATAGGTGACACGTTATTTACCAATGATTGTTGTAGGAATGGGAATGTAAGAAAACAATAATTATCAGCAAAGTTGAATTAAAGACTTTGCAGAATAAGTTGTAAACTTTTCGTCCATCTCCCAGATTCAGCAAAATGGTCGATGACTTACTTATCTGTGGGGGGGGGGGGGTAAATTTTTTTTTTCTAAAGGGAAACCCCAGTCTCTATGAATAAGAGTAAAGCAGTCCATTCAGGCTATTTTCACTTTCTTGTATACTCAAATATTTTTCAACTAATTTTCAGTTTTTGAAAATGCATATCATTTCAACTGAAGCTGTTGAAACCGGAATAGTACAACAAGTATTTTTCAACAGTATGATTATATGGGAACATAATTTTCGAATTTACTGGTTTAATCCGGCGATTTCATTTATGGTTTTTTTTCATGACCCTTTCCACATTTGTCTCCATAATTCCCAATCTCCCAGGAAGACTCTGTAGAATTCGAGTGCGAAATTGAACTTGCAACCACATTTGATCGTACTTAGTTTAAAAGTTATTTCGAAACGATAGTAGTGTCAATCCCAGCAATTTGAAGGCACAGTCAGAGCTGGAATAGAATGATGGCGTTACTATGCTATTTAAAATTAGTAATGCTCTTTTTGAATATTCACCTGGCATTCTCCAGAGCTGATATTATTGATATAAACAGGTAAAAAGTAGCACAGGGTTCATGCCAATTGCACCATCTTGCTTCCCATAGCATTTTCATTCTCATATTCTCAGTCTTATTTCGATTCTTTAATTTTTTGCTCTAAAACGGAGGTCCGCCCGAAATAAATGTTCATGTCTCAGATATTACACACATCGCATTTCTTACAGCCTTAACTTTAAATGTATCAGAGATGCACAAATTTAATGGCTTACACACTGAGTGTGCAATTTGTTTTGGGAAAGGGTTTTCTTTAAAATAGCTTGAACACCC
>JABUQX010131266.1:10000-12500 GCA_015478945.1 Trachelipus rathkii | reverse complement strand
ATATATATAGATATATATATATATAATTAGTATATATATAAATATAAGTAGTATATATATATACTATATATAGTATATATATATATATATATGATATATCTATATAGTATATAAGTATACTATATATACTAACTATATATAATATATATATATATATGATATATATACTATATATATATAGAGGAGAGAGAGAGAGAGAGTAGAGAGAACGAGAGAGAGAGAGAGAGAGGAATGAAGAAGAGAGAGAAGAGAGAGAGAGAGATTCATCATTAAAGTCGAAACTGAATACTAGAAATGATTTTAATTACAAAAAAAAAAACTAATTTCCCTGCTTTTACTGTTCCCAACCTATTTCTTAATGTTGCTGTGCACAAGTTCAAAAGTTGAAAATACCCTTTCAACCATAGCAGTTGATGAATTTTTGCACATCGATATTTATGTATTTTGTATATATTTGACCTTCTCATCAAATTTTTCTTTGAGAGATCGTTACCAAGATGAATGGAGTCAACTGCTGACAACAGAGGACTCACTCCAAACTAGGTAACTTTTATGATGACAATGGAGAGAATTTGCCCCTAATTTTATTCCATAGATTCACTGTTTTTGAAGACTCATCCTCTGAAGTACTGGGTCTGTATCTTGGGTTACGAAATATTATTGCCAATAAGTGAGTACTGTTACTGCCGATGACTACCTCCTTTTTAACTTTTGCTCAAATCTGTCGTTGAGTGGTGGATTAAGTGTTTCTAAGCTCGCATATTCATATTTTTTCCAAATATAAAGATCATCACTTAGTTTACAGTCATTGCCTTCTGTCTTGGTTGATTGCTGTTGGCCCCACACACTGCCACCAAATGAGATTTTATGCTATATCTTTTAGGGTGAAATGTGGCATCGATGGGTAGAAATGAAATCCTCAAGAGCTCGAAATAAGATAGATTTTTAACATGGTTTAAATTCAATTGAATTAATTTAATATAATAGTAATATATATATATATATATATATATAATTATATATAATATATGAATATATTATATAATATATTATATATACGACTATATTATATATATATATAGTATATATACTAATATATATATATTATATATATATATAATATATATATATATATATATTAATCATTCTCACAATAATTATAAAATCAGCAGAAAATTTTTATTGCCTTTCAGTTACTCTTCGATTGAAAAATTGAGAAAAACCATATCAACAGTGAAACCAAAAACTATTAATAAATACAATTTTTTAAATATCTTTTATGCATTATGGTTTTTTTTATGGTTTAAACATTGGAGTTTTTTATGTTGGTTTAAGACCATGGTTTTAAACAAATGGTTTTAAACCAAATGGTTTTTTAAAACCATCCCACCCTATATAGTATATATATATTATAATAAATTATATATATATATATATATATATATTATATATATATATTAATATATATATATATATAAATATATAATATATATACGTATATATTATATATATTATATATGTATATATATATACTATATAATATATTATATATATATTATATTAGTATATAGTTGCTAACCATCTAACTTAGGTCAACTTTTACGACAGCTATATGCATCTATTTTAGGCTTAGATCTATACGGCATCCCCGCCACGGTCCATATAGGTTATCTTAGGTCTCGGTTTTAGCCCGTCTTAGTTCTAGGTTAGGGATAAGATTTGTTAAAGTGTACACAGTGGTATACTTACAAACTTTCATAACCTCAACTAGTTGGGTCCTAAACCAAAAGCCTAACCTATATGGGTAACCGTTGCTGGTGGAACGTATATTTGGGGTAAATTTAAGATTGGGACCAGTAGAAAATTTTGCGGAGTTACGTTGAAACGAAGCTGCGTTTGAGTCGGTATTAGATCGACTCACGCTGAGTTTGTGAGGCGACTGAGTCACTTATATATATATATATAATATATATAATATATATAATAATATATATATATATATATATATATATATATATATATAGTATAATATACTATATATATTATATATATATATATATATATATATATATATATATTATATTATATATATATATTATATATTATATATATATATAATTATATATATATATATATATATATATCATATATTATATATATATATATATAGATTATATTAATATATATTAATATATACATGGTATATAAATATTTATAAATATGTATATAAATGTAGGTCTAAACTAGATTGTTTATATATATATATATATATATATATATATATATATATATAAAATAATATATATATTATATCATATATATATATATATATATTATATATATATATATATTAATATACTATATGTATATAGATATATATATATATATATATATAATATATATATGATATATATTGCGTAGTGTATTAAAAGGGAAAAAAATATTTTATTATTACTTTTATATATTTGTATTTAATATTTTTATTATTTTTTGTACAAAA
>JABUQX010131266.1:0-5000 GCA_015478945.1 Trachelipus rathkii | reverse complement strand
GAACGGCACCGAGAATATTGGTATTAACCTACGACAATAGTATAGCATGGCAGTACATCGCATACACGGCCCAGACAACCTAACTAAGTAATATAGTATGATAATAGTGGATTATTAACTCGCTTATATATAAAACACACTCAGACCCCCAACACACCCGTATTACTAGGTAAATATTATAAAAGATGAGCGACAAGTAAGACGCCGCAGGAAGTACCAACAAGTCATACAGCCATACAACGCTTGTCCTATCTCAAAGCCCCCAAATGGAATTAAGAACAATCTAACGAAGATAGCAGCTCTCTCTAGATACAAAACCTCAGTAAAGATGAAGTATACCGCAACTGAAAAGTAGATAAAGGTAGAATGTCAAGGAGAGGCCGACATGGTACACTCTCACTGCCCAGTCGTAAACAGAAAATAAAAATAATTAGGAAGGAACTGATGGCAATATGCCAGACTAATAGAACGGGGCGGAGAAGTCGATTGGGGCGATACCCACCCCTCAACACCCTGCTATGCGCCAAGTGTGTTAACAATCCCACACATGGATCTGGAGAAAAACAAACGGAGGACAAGAACCAAAGTTATAAAATTGGGTGCATAAAATTAATAAATAACTCAAACAGAAGAATAGATTGAGAATTGTGCAGTAATGCGAGAAAGACAAGACAACGACCCATAAGAGAAGGCAAAAACCAGTCACTGAAATACAAAAGTAACTGTCCGAACGAAAGACTCAAACACCTAATGATAAAAACTAAAAGAATAACTCAATCAGAGAAATAAGTAATAAGAGCAAACAAGACATGGGCCCGAAACAGCCCAAGAAGATATGAGATAAATAGAAAAAACTCCCATGCAATAGAAAAAGACACTGATGTCCGATAATCAACCTACCTCATGCAGATCAGGGATAATTATGAAGAAACAAATAACTTATTAAAACCGGCAACAAACGTACAGATAATGTGCACCAATTCTAGAGTGAGAGACATAAGAAGCAGACCCAAAATCGACGGCCCATATAGTCGGCCAGGCCCAATGCGACAAAACCCAAATAAGAAAAAAAATTAGATCAATAACGCAATGCCGGCGGATCTCTGCTCATAACCACATCCCGACCCCTACTGTTAAGAAAACCCATGTCCGGAGTCAACCCATAATAAACACATAAATAAGGGGGGGAAAATTTTTTAACAAGGTAGGACTGTTAAGAAGAGAATAGAGAGTCCTATCAAATAGCTCCGTAACACCTAGTGCAACCACAATAACTCAGGGATTAATAATTAAAATATATAATTACCAGAAAATAGTCAAACAGACAATATGAACTACACCATACTTAAGAGCAAAAATGTCACCAGTCACTTCATAATAAATTACAGACCTATACCTTAAAAGGCAACAGCAAAAAATGGTGACGACTCTCTAAGGAACAATGTCGCCGCGATAACAAGACCAAATAAAAAAACATATAACACTAGATGTACAGATAAGCCAGTATTGGCCTCCTCCAGAACTCGAACCAGTCATTACCCTTAATATAAATAAATAATCACCAAATAAGATAATACTTTAAAAAAGAAGCAGCTATGGGAATCTTTCTCTAAAGGACTAATCCCAATCAACCTAAATAATAAGTTTATATAATGAATTAAAAATATTGAAATTAAAGAAGCCACATTTTAGATTCACCTATCTAGAATGGGTCCCCCCGTTACAGTAACTACAAAAAATAAATATAAGAATTAAAATACTTAAGAAGCCGCCGATGGTCCTTTAGACTATACCCAGTCAACCAATAAATATTAAATAATTATAGAAGCGAATCAATATGATGTCCCTCATAGAATGTCAGTCATCCACAGTAAAAATTTATAGAAATTAAAGATAATTTTAATAATAGAAAATAAATAAATAATTAAAATGTTAATAATAATAATGAATAACAGTATTTTATAATAAGAATGCCACATGAGCCTATTTAAGGTTTAAGCTTTACAAATAATTAAGTAAATAGTTAATTAATAATAATTATTAAGAATGCGGCTGATGAGCACAAATAATTCTAGGGCACTGTCCCAAGTACATAACCTAAATATAATAAATAAATTACTATAATAATCTAAAGAAATTTATTCTTATAATAGATATTAATTATTATTATTGGTTGACTGCATGGGACAGTCTAGATAGGCCAGCTGAGGGCTTGACTGAATTAAATATTCTATTTATATATTAATGAAATGACCGGGGACATTCATAGAGGGCCAATAGTGAAATTTTTTATATAATAATTTATTATCTAATTAATTAATTATTTGTTGGTTGACTGAGACAGTATGTAGTAAGGCCATTTTTTTTACAATTTATATAATAAAACATATTTATTAAAAATACATTAATTATTAATTATGAAAAAAATATTTTTTAACTTAATTTAATTTTTATGGGTTGACGCGGGCGAGACATTCTAGAAGAGCCAATGCGGCTTCTCAATTTATTAATTTTGGATATTAGTGAGTAATAAACATGGAGAGACCAGTTCTAAAAAAAACACGACCAATGCGGCATATACTAAATGGATATATATTCTTAAGATTAATTATGGGGTATTGAGACTGGGACATTATGAGGGGTCAAATGCAGCTTTTCCTACAATATAAATCTAACTTATTCAAAACTTAGTTTATTTGAATTAATAATATACTAGCAGCTGTCAATTTTTCCTCATAACAATTAGAATGTTTCCCAAGTATCAATATCAATAATAATAAGAAAAGGTTAAAATGATTAGCCGTATGGGCCTATTAAGACTGTCCCAGTCAACCAATATAAAAATAATATATTATATTAAGAAGCCACCATGGAGCCTCAGATGTCCATACAACCCATTAATAAATAAATAAAAATAAGAATAATATTTAACAAAGTTACAGCATAAGGCATTAATCAGCTAAGAACTGTTCCCCAGTACACCTAAAATGATTAAAGAATATAATATATTGATAATTAAAAATAAGAATAGATTAAAGAATAATCCGGCATAATTTGATCGCCTTATAAAGAATGTCCAAGCCAACTCATAAATAAATAAGAATGAAATACTATAAAGATATTAGGACCGCAATAGTTCATTTTTAGACTGTCCTCAGTCTCAACCAATATAAAAAATAATATAATTAAAGAAGCCGCGCCATTTGGTCCACATCGTTAGAAGATGTTCCCAGTCAACTCAATAGGTATAAATATGAAATAATAAATAAGAATAATACTAGAAAGACCGCATATAAGGGCCTATCTTAGATAGTCCCAGATCAACCTAAATAAATAATTAATTATTATATAAAGAAATTAGAATAAGATAAGCCGCATTGACCCCTATCGAATATATAAAATGTCCCCAGTCAAACTCATAGTATTAATAGTGGAATAATACTTTGAGAATCTTAAGCTATTGGTCCTTTTATATAGACGTCTATTTCCCAGTTCAACCAATAAAAAAAATTAAAAAATATAATAAGAAAAGCAGCTGAAAAAGAATTTGAAGACAACTCTAATATATAAGAGATGTCACCTAGATCTAACCAGAATAATCAAATAAAAAATAAGAAATAAATATTTAAGAAAGCCAGACTAATGGCCATATCTAGATACTAACTTTCATGCTTATTCTTACCTCAAAGCCAAAAAGTCTACCTCCTCGTATTGCTTCTATCGTTGCGCCACTTGATTCAGAATAGCAGATATCTATGTACTTTATTTAATAAAGGTGCTTAAAAAATTTGTAAGGACAAATATTCAAAATACTTCCTAACATATCATTATTATACTAAAATACAACATTTTATTACAAAATAAACAAAATTATAATTATAACTATGAGTCTGGCATTCTGGCCATTAATTTCAATTTTATGAACTCACAAGGCCCAGCTCTGCAGGTCAAAATCTTATTACAATAGTAGAACAAGAAAAAAACAGCGAATCAACTAGAAAAGAATGCCTTACGGACTTACGGTTACAATGCCAATAGTTTGTTTTTGAAATCTGAAAAAAAAATATCAGTAATAACAACTCTAAAAACTTTTATGTTTAATTTTATTTTTTATTTGAAGTTAAATCACTTAAAATATACAAAACAATAAAAAGATAAATAAAAAAATAAATAATAAAAAAATTAAAAAAAGAATAAAAAAAAAATCAATAAAAATCAAAAAAATAAAATTCTTTGATTAATTTATAAAAAAAAATCAAGTGAAAAAATCAATTGATTTTTTAATTTGAATTTTTTTCGTGCCAAATTACCTGTGAGGGGACCTTTACACGTCTTCAGTAATGTTAGAAAAATTAAATGCGGTTTAAGTATTGTATATATAGATATATTTTATATTTGAAACGAAGATCAGTAAATAAATGCCCAAGAAAGGGAATAGTTGAGGCCCATGATCACTAAAGCATTACTAGTTCATTCCTACAAAATGGTGAGGGTTTCCTCGAATGAGATTATTAGCTGTTAACAAATATCGATTTCAGGTCAGACGAATTCTTATATATAGGCCTATATATATATTAGAGAGTATAGAGTAGATAAGAGAGATATAATAATATAGATATAGAGAAAGTATAATAGATATATAATTATATATAGATATATATATTATATATATATATAATAAGAGATATATAGAGAAGATAGAACAGATAGTAATATAAGTAGAGTAGTATAATTATAGTATATAATAAGATATAATAAGATATAATATAGAGATATATATATGAGAATATATCAGTTGCGTACCTGATGAAATATTTATAATTGGACTGGTAGTCAAGTGAAGAGATATATAAGTATATAATAATATATATTATAGAGTATAGTATTTATATACATAAGAATATAACGAGTATATAATATTATATATAAGATATATGATAAGTAATATATATGATATTATAGAGTATAGTAGAGTATATAATAAGATATAAATAGAAAAA
>JABUQX010131265.1:17500-28707 GCA_015478945.1 Trachelipus rathkii | reverse complement strand
CTATATAATATATATATATACTCATAATATAAATATAAATATTCAATATATAATTATTTAATATATATATATATATATATATATTTATATATAATATTATATATATGTTACCTATATATATATTATATATATAAATATATATATATATATATATATATATATATATTATATATATATATATTATTATATTATATAGTATATACAGGGTGTTTCATAAAGAATCATCCGATATTTTCTTGAAAATAAAGATTCATTATGAAAAACTATTGAACACTAGAAAATCTGCAATTAAGTTATGTTACACATACTAAGGCATAAATATATTTTTCCCATACAAAATATCCAAAGTGCCTCAATATGGTCCACCATGTTGGAATTCACCGGCAATATGGTTCCGTCAGGTAGTCAAACTCGTCCCAGAAACCCTTTGCGAGCATGCCGGCATCCACTGCTGTTCCAGCGCTGCTGTTATTGCCCTACGATTCTTTGCAGCTGGTGAAATACGCAGATCCGCATAAGAAGATACGCATAACAGCAGCCGTGAAGCAGTGGATGCAGACATACTCGCATGCAGGCATGCTCGTATATATAAAGGATAGGTTTGGGACGAGTTTGACTACCGTACAGACACATGCCGTGCATCCAATCGGTGAACTATTTGTGCACCTTTTGATTTGGTTATTGGGAAAAATCTATTATGCTTAGTATTGTAAACATAAACTTAATTGCAGATTTCTATTCAATAGTTTCATCAATAAAACTCTTTTTCAAATCGGAGATTCCTTTATGAAACACCCTGCTTATATAACTTATATCACCAAACCTTTTACCCCCAACCTAAATGAAATCCTGCCTACGCCCATGAATAAATATATATTTATATTATTATATATATAATATATATATATATATATATATATATATATATATAAATATAATAACAATATATATTATATATTTATATATATATACTATTATATATTATATATACTACTATATATATATATTATATATACTATATATATATAATATATATATATATATATTTATAAGTATTTATATAAATCGTATTTAGATAATATTTACATTATATAATATACGAATCTATATATCGATATATAAATATATCCTAATCGATATGTTCAATATTATTTAGGAAGTTTTGCATATTATTATATTTATAGTATCTTATAAAATATTATACTGTATATATATATAATATATATATAATATATATATCATTACTGGTACTAAACGTACTATACTATATAAATATATATTATACTATATATAATATAAGTACTATAATACTATACTAATATAACCGCCCTCCCGCTACATTATCATTATCAACATTATAATATATATATCATCTAATATATATATATAATTATATAATATTGAGAATATTAATTAATTTTCACATTTTACTGGCATTCTTTTTATTTTGTTTGGTTTCTTTTTTTTTCTTTTTTTTCCTTTTTTTATTATTAAAATCATTACAGTAGAAAAGAGAAACGTGATTGATACAAAGGAAATGAAACAAAAATTAGGAATAAAAATATTTTCAAAAAAATATATATAAAATACAAAATAATAAATATTCTTTGAATAATATGAAATAAAAAAAATTAATTGCCTAAACAAATAGACTTTTATAAAATACATTTTAAAATACTTTTTGTTTTTTATTATTTCAATATTTAAAATGATGAAAATAATAAGTGTTTTAGTGAATAGAAAAACATAGGTTGACGAGAGAACCATGGGTCGAGAATTATTGATTCGAGAGAGCGTAAGCTATTATTTAACACTTTACGCTTAACTTCGTCTTTTTTTTCATTTGTCACTACCACTCACGGGCAGAGCCCTATTCAAGGAAGGGGTGTTAAACTCATCAAAAGTGTCACCATATAACAATAAATTTCTCAGAGGAGCACAGACGCAGGTTTTAAAGTGAGGGAGCAATTAATTAAATTCTACAGTAGGAAGCAGGGAAGACGGAAGAAAATTCCACAGAACAGAGGTGGCTGGAAATGTTTCAATTTACTCGGACATAAATCAAAACATAATGACATGCTTTGTTATAGTGGGAATAAACACCAGTACTCATCCGAGAGAGGCCTGGCCAGCAAGCGGTACCTTCTGTAGGCCTGAGAAAACTCGTAACCCTTCTCGAAGGGTTCTGCTGACAGAATGTACAGCGCTAGCCCTTCGTCCTACCTGAGTAGACAATTATATTATACAATAGAATTTAAATATAAAAATTACTTGCCATTCCAATTTATTCCATCCTAATTTTGGTGACGCATCTGAAATGCTAAATAAATTTCCCTTAGTATATATATATCATATAATATATTATATATAGTAATAAATATATATTAATAAGTATTATAATTAATACTATATATAATTATTTATATATATAATAACTATAATATATAATATACTATAGTATATATCATATAGTATAGTACATAATATAAAATATATAATATCTAGTATATTATCGTGAAAGGCACACTCTACTAAAAGAGATATTACTGTGTATAGGGGAAAAAGAATTTCCACTGCGTATGTTCTGCGTATCTTAGCAGACGACTAAAAGGACAGTTGTAGATTCGTTAGGGACTCATTACCACTTATTTAAATCCTTAGGGTGCCTATGCCATCCTTGGACCTGTAGTTGATAGTCGTAAAAGATCTTTTATCTTTCTGCAAAACTGAATGAAACACGAGAGAGAGAGAGAGAGAGAGAGAGAGAGAGAGAGAGAAGAGAGAGAGAGAGATGAGAGAGAGAGAGGAGAGAGAGAGAGAGACGACGAGAGCAGTAAGGAGAGAGAGAGAGAGAGAGAGAGAGAGACAGACAGACAGACAGACAGACAGAGTGAGAGCGTCTGTGTACTTGGAATGTTAGAGGAATAAATGACGAAGGGAGGAGGAGAGAGATGATTAATGTATTTGAAAAGGGTAAATTTGATTTGCCCGCTCCGACTGGAACAAAGATGAAAGGAAACGGTGAAAACGAGAAACGATTAGCGTGGGGTGAAAATATGTGTGCTGGAGTGGAGAGGAATGAAAGGAGGACTGACGCAGTTGCAATTCTAATGATTGACTTGTGGCACAGAGCTTTGGTAAATTTTGCTTGTATGAATGTGAGAATACTAATGGTTAAATTTGTTTGAGAAGGTCGATGTATGTGTGGTTGTAAGATATGCTAAATATGAGGATGATGTTGAGGAGAGTGAGACTTTCCGGGACAATTGAAATTATGTTTTAGACGGGGTGAGTGAGGTGAGTGAGTGAGATTGATTGTGTTAGGAGACTTGAATAGTTGAATAGGTGATTGAAAGATGGATGTTATAACAGGAGAGAGTGTAGGGGTAAATGAGAGTGGTGGAATTGATTTCTGTGAGTAAGGTATGTGTGTAAGTAATGCATTCTTTGAACACAAGATTATCCATAAATATACGAGAGTTGGTGTATTTAGAGATGGTGTCGAAGTGAAGAGTATGATTGATTTTGTGTTGGTGAAGAAGGAGATGTTGAAGTATGTAATGGAAGTTAAAATTGTGATGGAGTTAGGGATGAAAATATCAGGTCATCATGTTGTTTTATGTAAAATCAAGCTAGTGGGGGCATGGATGGAAAGGAAAGAAAAAAGTAAAGAAGTGTGGATAATTAGGAGTGAGAATGTTAAATGAACATTTTTATTAGGAAGATTATGTGAGCACTTGTAAATAAATTATTTCTATGTGAATAAGAAGAAACTAAGCAAATCTGGAGGCAAATGAAGGAAGCGTTTGTAACTAGCACAAGAGAAATATATATATATTATATATATATATATACATATATATATATATAATAATATATACTATAATATACTATATATATGTGTGTGGTGTGTGTGTGTGTGTGTGTGTGTGTGTGTGTGTGTGTGTGTGTGTGTGTGCTAAAGTAGGAAGTAATAATATCAATCGTGAATGGTGGAATGACGAGGTGGTGTAAACTGTTAAAATTTAAAAAGATGTGTTGTTCAATGTGCTAAAAAACCAATGATGAGGTCTCGAAAGAAATGTGTATGAAAATGTATAGAGAGAAAAAAAAGAGATAAATGAACAGTTTGGAACAAGGAAGAATGAAGACTTACGAGGGTATTGGAAACTGTTTGGAAGGAAGCACGAAAGGTTAAGTAAAAGAGTAAGTGGAATACTTCATAGATTTATGAATAGGGATTATGCTTTCGTGACTGTTGAAATGGACGTGAGGAAAGTCTGTAGGAAACACCTCAAAAATCTGCATATCATTAGCAGTGACAAAGATGTGATAGTGAGTGTGTGTGGGTTTATTGGTGTAAGAAGAAGCAGGTATTTTTTTGGATGATATAAATAATAGGGAGGATGTAATTAATAGGTAGAGTGAGAAAGATTTGATGAATGGTAAATCAATAGGTATAGATGAAATTACTGATGAAATGATCAGGAATGGAGGTGAGATTGTAATTGAGTGGATATGGAAGTTGTGCAACAAAGCGTTGGTTGAGGATATCGTTCCTAAAGATTGGAGGTGGGCAGTTATAATTCTCTTATTGGTTAAGGTTGATGGGGAATTAGTTTGTTGCAGGGAAGATATATGCTGGTACTTTTGTTGAAAGAGTGAGTAGAGTGAGTAGAGTGAGTAGAGAGACCGAGGGTCTGATTGTTGAAAAATAAATTGCATTAAGAAGTGGTTAGTGGAGTGTATAAACCAAAAAATTTAATAAAGCTAATACGATAAAAATGAAGAAAAAAAAGAACAATTGTATTTTGATTTTATGGATTCGCAAACAGGCGTATGACAGGATTAATAGGGAAGCTCTGTGACAGGTGTTAGTGAAATAAGGCATTAGTGGTATGCTTCTGAATGAAATCAAAAGAGTTTATGTCGATAGTAAAGCGTGTGTTAGAAGAAATGGAGTGAAGACCGGATGGTTTAATATTAATAGTGGAGTGAGGCAAGATGTGTTATGCCTTCAAGGGTATTTAATTTGTATATAGATGGGATGATGAAAGAATCAAATGCAGGGGTGGCAGAGGTGGCAAGGGTGGCAGAGGTGGCAGGGAAGAGTTTAAGACTGATAGAAAATATAAGAGAGTGTAAGGTGCCCTGCTTATTTGTACTCAAATATTTGATTTTATGTAGCGAATCTGAACGAAAGTTTGAGAGGATTGATAGAGGGGTTTGGCAGGATGTGTAAAAGGAGGGGTGTGAAAGTAAATGTAGGTAAGAAAAGGTGACAGGGGATGGGTAAGGAAAGTTTGCAGTTTGTAATTATATTGGATGGTAAGCAACTGAAACAAAATCGGATGATGCAGTGTAGTAGGAAAATAATATGTGGTTGAGAGAGAGAGAGAGAGAGAAGAGAGAAGAATGAGAGAGATGAGAGAAGAGAGAGAGAGAGAGAGAGACGGAGAGAGAAGAGATGAGAGGGAGAATTTTTAACATTCAGATTATATTTAGGGAGAGTAAAGATAGATTACACATATTAACAAAAATTAACTTCATTTCTGTATCTTTTGCGAAACAGACTTTTTTTATGTATTTTTTAGATGCTGATTCCGAAAATTATGGTATACCTATATTTTTCGCGGACCCACAGATATTCGAGATATTTGCCATTGATTAGTGAAGTTAGCTTTTTTACGTAATTTAGTTAACTAACTATTTATATAGTTGAATGCAAAATGTACTCACTCACTTTTTTAAGATCATAATGCTTATTCATAAGTAACATCTTTCTAATGAAAAAAATTTTGATATATAAACAATATATTTTAAGTTTATGTTACAAGTTTATTTATAACAATATACCAAATTACTGTCAATGGTTTGTAGAATTAAACAAAATTTTATGGAACTTTTTGCCATGGAAGTGGAGTAAACATTCAATTCTAATGTACTTGGGTAATACTATTTAAATTATAATTTGCACTTTTAACATTTAATTTTTTACCAATATTTACCAATTTTTTTCATTTTTTAAATTTTACACAATTTTATGTGAACGCAACAGCTCTTGATTTACGTTTGTAAATGTCTGCGGTGATTCCCTAATGAATCCCCAACAACAGTAGTCGGCCAGCATAATCGGATTCCATCTACCTTGATATCTCTTCATCCATCTCGGCGTAGCGTCTTGATGAAGACCTCTAGCCCCGTGTTTTCATCTCATAGATCGGCAAGTCCTAAAATTTTGGCAGGAAGAAGGTCGAGGTGAGGATTGAAGAAAGTTGGATTTTAAGGACATGTTACAGGATTGAGGCTTTAGTTGATGGCTTGACAATTAAACAGAGACAAAGGAGAGGAGTACAATCCGGGATGGATCGTGTATGTGGGCTGCTTATTACTGCCCAAGAAGTATTTTTTATTACGTAAGTTGCATTAAGGAATGCAGGTCAAGCAGTTCGCATATGGACAATCTAGAATCTGTTCTGTTAGAGACTATTGCAAGCCAAATGGAGGTCATTCTCACGCTATATCGAATTATAGTGAATCGAGCAGCGAGAAGCTTCCCCTGACCGTGTATATTTTAGGATAAGAATCATAATTCGAGTGAAGTGTTTGAGATATTCGTGTAGCAGGCACATGATATTTGAAAATCCTGTGTCGCTTCTTTTCCATGTACTTAATAAAATTCTTGGAGTAGCATCCGAGGAGCAAGGCGGGTGAAGAGGAGGTAAAAGTACACCCTTCCTCTCAGCTAGATGTAAACACTGTAAATACTTACTTAACAGGTAATGAGATTTTTTCGCTGTTTAAAACCTTTGACTATTATATGTGTACATACGCTGGTAATTCACGGCGAGTGATTACCCACTATCACACAGAAATGGCAGATGTGGAATACTTGGTTAAAGTAACTCTGAGAGTTGCCAAGGCCTAACATAATTCCGAATAGCGTTTAAAATCCATTCACAAGAGTTGCTCGGAATTTTGAATTTCCATACTTAGAATTTATCCAAAAGAAAATCATGCTTTCTAGTGAGCTGATTCCTTCATGTGTACGGCATGTGCGATGGGAATAGATATGTATGATTTTAGCCAAGGGTGTCGTAGTACAGGGCCTCTTGAAGCTCAAGACTCTGATGCTCTATATCAACAAACAGTGTCTCCACTGCTTCTAACATTGTCTGTTCTAGTGGCCAACGGGCTTAGCCACTTGTAATCCTATGAATAATTGCTGCCCCAGTCAACTAAGTGATTCAGTCATTTCAAGAATATATGCAGGGAGTAGTTGCTGGTATGACGATCACTAAAATAGTCTTGTAACGATGATGTGACCTGAAGTGCAAAAATTCTAGCCTTGTTACACGAGAAGCAAAGCAATTCAGATGTTATCTTTAGAAAGACCCAAGTACATCTAACAAATCATTCAAACTCACGGTTGAGCGTGGCCATGCATGTAGAGTGGTCCATCCTTAAATGTTGGTCTGCGTCGTAGCTAGTGTACATCAGTGTATCGTCCCGTGGAGCCAGCTGGCATTAAGCCCTCAATCTGTTCTCTACGGTTTCCTGAGTGTGTCGGGAAGAAGTACAAACGTCGTTCGATCTTAGTGGTGTGTACTGCGCTTCTTGCGATTGAGTAACGGGATTTGGATACGCACTTATTTTGTTGTTTTGCTTCCGTTCTGCCTATTACATTTAGGCATATTACAAAAATAAGCTGAGCAAGCACTTACATGATCTACTTGTGTAGCTCTCCAAACCATAGGAAACTGCCAAAAGCATGGCCATCTGTTCTCTCCATTTAACCCTAATCACTTTGTGATGAATTAGACACACGTCTTTCACGTAGATCGTTTCAAACCGTACTGAGGTGGCTGCTTCAACGGATTTAATCGGCGAGCCCCACTATACCGAAGCGCCACTGCGGCGGCCGTACCATTCCCTGTGTTTTGAAAACTACCATCTGATAATCAACGTTCCACCACTGCTTATTTATGATAAAATTAACGGGTTTACCAATTTCTATATCTGTTACTATAACACAAACTAGTTACCATTATTATGCGTCTAAAAAAGTATATCTTCAGTCAATTATTTTGCTACGAATACAAAACTTCAAAATCTGAGTAGTTCGTCAGCCAACAAACTGATGTTGCTATTTCGACATACTAGCGAACGATAGCATATTACATAAGAAATCCGGCATTTTAACAAGATAAACAAAACTCTACTGTACATAGCGAAGAGCCACAAATCACACCAAAAACTGCTATTATACTTCTTATTATACCTGTATAAAGATCAAAGGTCTGTAGCAATAACAAACTGCTTTATATTTGCTATATTAATTTAAAACAAAATAAAAAGAATTATGAAACACTTCAGCTAAGAGTAATTAATAAGCAAGTAAAATGATCAATGAAAAAAAATAATCAATTCAATACAAGTTAAAAATAATTAAAGAATGTATTGTTTAGTTAAAAAAGATCGTTTGTAGATGGATAAGAAAAAAGGTGACGTTCTTTCTTAATTCATCATTTTAATGAGGTAATTACAATTACTAATAAAATTATTTTTCTATTTGTTTATTTCATATTTACCGAGAAATATAAATATAAAAATTGTTTTTATTTGTTTATGTCATAATTTTAAAAATTATATGTTATAATACGTAATTGTTTTTTAATAATAATAAACGAGTATTTTGGTTTGTTGTATGTTTTGGTAAGCCATTTGTAAACAAACATTAAATTTCAGCGTAAATATTATAATCATCTTCTATTTATTAGTAAACCATGCGACTATCCTATTTATTTTGTACTTACTTAGGAACAGGGAACCTTTATATTTATATATACAGTTATATATATATAATATATATATATATAATAGGTATATATATAATACTAATATATGAATATATATATATAATATATATCTATCTGATATAGTGTAGATATAAGATAATTAATATGATATATTATATGATGTATATGGTTAGTAGATATATACTATACTAGATAATAGTATGGGCTACATATAGTGGTTGCACTCCAGGAGCGAAAATCGAATAATAAGGTGGTATCGTTATTGTGTGAATAATGTTAGGTGGGTAAATTACCAGAATTAGAAATTTTTTGTCGGGTCGCGTGAATACAATCTACGGCGCCTAAGCCCTGACCTACCCTAACCTACCTAACCATAACCTAACCAACTTAACCTTGAGAATTCCAAGCCTAACCTAATGTTTACGATCATACCACCTTATAAATCGTCCCTTTATACTATTTACGTAATATGGTAGTGTATGATAGTAGTATAGTGAGTGAGTAGTAATAAGCGTCTATAGGTAGTGTGATACATATTATAGATAGGGAGATAGATCACGGTTTAGTATTAGGCTATTAGATATGATAGTGATATATGATGATATCAAGCGTAATACGTAGGGTATGTAAGCGGTATATAAGTGAATTGCACCCGGAGGAGTGATTCTGGCGGGGCCGGGACACTGAAGATCAAAATTTCTAAATTACGGCCGGAAGAAGCGAGAATGAAATATATTTTCATTTTCCTTTAACTTTTATGTTCTCAAAGCCTTGTTTATACTATATATATAAGATTATAGTATCACTGGTATAGGGTTCTATATAATATATTAGATATATACATATATATATTATATAAGTAATATAAAGTATATACGTATATCTTATAGTGTATTATACTATATTCACTACCTATATAGATATCTATAGATATATATATAATATATTATATATATATATATATATAATATATAATAATATAATAGGTATAATATATAATATATTATATATATATATATATATATATATATATATATATATATATACTATATATAATATATATAATATATTATATATATAGTATATATATCTATATAAATATCATTATATATATATATATAGTATATATACTATATAATATATATATTATAATTATACAATATATACTATATCACTATATATATATATACATATTAGTACAGTATAGTATACTATATTTAAATTTTAAAAATAATCACCTTCTTCTTTGTAAATATTATGGAAATTTCTGCCCTTATTCAGTAACTGGTAAATAATTGCCAGAAATTTCATTATATATATACTATATATACATACTATATATACCTTATATATATAAATATATATAGTAATATATACTATTATTAATATATAATATAATCTATATAATATATATAGATATAAAATATTATCATATATATATATATATATATATATATATATATAATACATATATATATCATATTATATATATATATATATTATATATATATATACGTTACTATATATATATAATATCATACTATATATATAGTATAGTATATTATTATATATATATCGCTATTATAAAATACTATATTATAATTTATATATCATATATATCACTTAAATTATAAAAGTATATATATATATATTATATATATATATATATATATATATATATATATATATATATATATATATATATATATGACACGCATTTCACAGGGCCCGAGTTCGATCCCTATTCCGAATCCTAGGAAGGAATTGCCTCGAGTAGATCTGGGGCACTGCCCCTAAGATGTAAACTTTAGAAAAAAAACTCAAATGTAAACTCTGGATTTTGTGGCGACTAAATACAACAATGTTAAGAGAATGAGGAGGGGGTGAAAATTTCTCCCTGTTGAATACTTTAAACTTTACTAATGGGACCATGCATTATCCTAATGGACCACCCCATTTTTGGTTATTGGGCAATGTAGAATAACTCCATTCTTTGGAAACAGTACTTAATAGATGTAGCTGCTGACAATTCATGTCTTCAGCAATCGTTCCATTAACTGGTAGCAACTGGTAGTGCGTCAAATTAACATAGTCTAACCATGCACTTTAAAACATTTTCTTGAATGGATATTTATTCTGAACTGCCCTTTACGCTGTTTGCCCTCCACAAAGCCCTTTCTTACGTTGCTTCAAATTTTTGTTCCATATTGATTTTAAATCACAAGTCACATAAGTAGTGACTGTCCAAAAACAGAAAAGGGAAGTGTAGATGTTATAGTGCTTTGCGGTTGGCTTCTGTTAAATCATTTTAAACTCATTTAGCAAATTTGGAGATCTTCCAAGATGCTGCAGATGACAGTAAACGATTTGAAATTGTAAAATTCAATT
>JABUQX010131265.1:0-7500 GCA_015478945.1 Trachelipus rathkii | reverse complement strand
GCGATAATGACGAATGGACATTCTTAAAAATTTTATTAAAATGTATCAAACTAAAGAGAAGAAATAACTTTTATTTTTCACTCTTCTTCTTGTAAAATTGAAAATAATATTAAAATTGGTTTATAATTTGTTTGCTCATTTAAAGCAAGAATTATTGTCAGTTAAGGTACTCTAAAAACTCCCATGCGATATCCCTACCTCAAGAGCGAATGTGAAAGCAAGCGCGCATCAATCCAACACATGCTTGAGTTGTTTAAAAACATAAACAAAAGTGCACATAGCATCGGCGACCAGTGACTGCAGTCTGTTTGAGCAGCACCTTAACAAAATTTCAATTAGCATGAACACGAAGAATCGAGCCCCAAAATGATCAACCTAATATATGGTTAATAATGAAATATCACTCACTAGAGGTATGAACACTAAAGGCAGGACGAACCTATTAGGCAGCGGCCGGAGGTAGCAAGTTGTGGCGGACAACTAGAGAAATCGCATTCAAGTAGAGTTTGTTTTCTCTAAGATATAAAAAGACTCAAAATCATTTGATCAGTAACTTAGTAAATGTTCTCCGCGATAAGGAGATCACTTTGGTGTAGCTATCTATTAATTCAACAGTTTAGCCTTCGACTTCAACATTATAGCTCACGCTCGCTTTCCCTTCGATTTTGCTTTGGGTTTGGAAGCATACCCTTAATGTTTATCACTACTCATATCTGGGAACTGCTTTAATGAAGATTCATCGGTAACAATAATAAGGTATATTTGAACGTTTATTTTAATATAATTCGAAAAGTTTCTGTTTCCACCCTATTAAATTTAATGATATTAATTTCTTTTCATTTACTATTGCAGATGAAATAATTGCAGGGTCAAGATGATGTATATACGAATAATATATATATATATATATATATATTATATATATATACTATATAGTATATATATATATATACATATATATATATATAATATTATATATATATATATAATATAATCATATATATTAATATATATATAGTATATAGTATATATATATATATATATAATATATATATATATATATTCTATATATAAGTATATATATATTTTATATATTAGTATATATATATATATTATATATAATATATATTATATATATATATATATATATTATATCTATATATAGTATATATATATATATTATAGTATTATATTATATATATATATATTCATATATTTATATATATGGTATATATATTATATATATATTATATATATATATATATATATATATTCTATATATATAAATATATATTATATTATATATCTTAATATATATTTAATTGTAATACCCTAATGTATTTTCACCATGCTAGGAATACGATCCTGGAACCCTAGCAGATGAGCGTGCATGTGTTTGACCACTACGCTACGCCGAGACAAAAGAGAAACCGAGAATACTTTACTGTCCAAGAAGAGCATTACTACGTTCCTCCCTGACCGCTCGCACTGTTGTCGTTGCATCTGGTCGACGTAGGGGCCAAACAGGGTAACCGCGCAATGGTGATAATAATACCATAGAACCCGGGGGTTATTTATGTATAACTGAAATGCATAATTTTAACCTTGCAATCAAATATGTAATTGTAAATACCCCCTAATGTATTCTTCACCATGCTAGGATACGATCCTGGAACCCTAGCAGATGAAGCGTGCATGTTGTTTGACCACTACGCTATCGACGAGACATAAAGAAGAAAGCCGAGAAACTTCTACTGCCCAAGAAGCATTACTCGGTTCTCCGCCTCGCACTCGAAGTAGGGCGCACAGGGTACGCGCGCATGGTGGAATAATATACCATAAACCGGGGGTTGTTATGTATAATTAAATGCAATAATTTTAACCTTGCAATCAAATTTGTAATGTGTAAATACCCCCTAATGTATTTTCACCATGCTAGGATACGATCCTGGACCCCTGCAGATAAGCGTGCATGTGTTTGACCACTAAACGCTACGACGAGACAAAAGAGAAGCCGAGAATACTTCTACTGTCCAAGAAGGCATTACTACGGTTCCTCCCGCTCGCACTCGAACGTAGGGCCAAACAGGGTACCGCGCATGGGGTATTTACAATTACATATTTGATTGCAAGGTTAAAATTTTTGCATTTCATTATAATACATATAACCCTGGTTTAATGGTATTATTATTCACCATGCGCGTTACCCTGTTTGCCCTACTTTCGAGTGCGAGCGGGAGGAACGATAGTAATGCTCTTCTTGGACAGTAGATGTATTCTCGGCTTCTCTTTTTTGTCTCGTCGTAGGCGTAGTGGTAACACATGCACGCTCATACTGCTAGGGTTCCGGATCGGTATCCAGTAATGGTGAAGATACATTAGGGGGTAATTACAATTACAAATTTGATTGCAAGGTTAAAATTATTGCATTTCATTATACATAATAACCCCCGGTTTATGGTTTTATTATTCACCATGCGCGGTAGCCTGTTTGGCCTACGTTCGAGGTGCGAGCGGGAAGGAACCGTAGTTTAATGCTCTTCATTGGACAGTAGAGTATTCTCGGCTTCTCTTTTGTCTAGTCGTAGCGTAGTGGTCAAACACAATGGCACGCTCATCTGCTAGGGTTTCAAGGATCGTATCCTAGCATGGTGAAAATACATTAGGGGGTATTTACAATTACATATGCAAGGTTAAAAATTATTGCATTTCCAATTATATATATATATATATAAATATATATTTATATAATATATATTATATATATATATATATATATATATATATATATTATATATTATATATTATATATTATAGTATATATAATATGTATATAATATATAATATATATAATATATATATTATATATAAATATTATATATATATATATTAATATATATATATATTATAATATATATTATATATAGTAATATATACATATTATATATATATATATATATAGTATACTATATAGTATATATATATATTATGATGAGTATTTTATGTATATTAATATATAGTATATTATTATATATATATATATATATAATATAGGTATATATATATATATATTTATATATATATATATATAATATATTATATATTATTACTCTAATACATATATATATATATATTATTATATATATATATTATATATATATTATATATATATATATATATATATATATATATATATATAGATATATATATATTAATATATTATAGTATATATATATATATATATATATATATGTATATATATTATATATATATGATATATATATATATTTTATATATACTAATATATAGTTATTATATATTATATATAGTATGTGCGGAGGCGATCCTATACTCGTGCTTAGGCCATGAGTTTAACATTATAGCAACGATCGATCTTTACGCAAATTTCATAATGTGTTACGATAAATCATTCCTCCTTATGTTTTGCGAAAATTGTCAAATGAATGCAAATATTACATAGTTAAATTATAAAGTAGACTATGTAAAAATGTGAAAACAAAAATTTTAAGATCATCACGATTGAAATAAAAGATAAATCTGTGGTTTTTAGGTGCATACTTCCAATGCAATAAAAAAAGGTTTGAACCTTTTTGGTTTCTCGAATTTTATAGCGGAGATTGTTGTCCTGTTGAATTTTAAAGTGGTATAAAATTCTTATATTGTGTGCATTTGACATCAACTTGTAACATTTTTGGTTTTTTTTTTTGGGGGGGAATTTGTTTTACCCCCCACATGGCAGGACTTTATCATTCTGTTTATGTATAAAATAAGGTGAGACAATTTTTTTATTTTAAATGTATATTATAAATATTATATATATATTATAGATGTATATATTATTATATTATATATATATAAGTATATTATTAGTTATTAATATATATAATATATATATTATATATATATATTATATATATATATAAATATATATTATATATAATTATATATATATTTATATATATATATTTAGTATATATATATATATATATATATATATATATATATAATATATTATCTTATATTTATTATATATGATAATGTAGCAGAAACTATATACTTACTTGTGATTGATGTACGCAGTGGTTGCTTCTCCCCTCTTCTGTTTATTTCTGGACACAAGTATTTCTCTCCCTAATCTTATCTTTTGTTGATGAAGTAGGACACAATCAAGCTGACTGTTGTAACGTCAAATTATTACTTTATTAAGAAGTCAATGTTTTCTTTGAACACCAAACAGTAATTGCGATGAAAGAAACTTACTTTCAATAACCACACACAAGCATGAAAGGGCGCCCCGCAACACACTCATGTACTACCCAGCCGTAAATTCTCCAACCACAACTGAGCAACATTCGGACACATTAACCTTATCGAGTTGCACAGTTGATTTCAGATGACATTTTTAGGTGTCCTGTATATTCTCCTCTTTCTTCTTTATACAGTTGATGCCGACAGATAACTTTCTTTTGTGTCCTGGATTAATCTCTCCCTTTTTGTAAAGTCTCCTCTTGTGGATGTGATGACTATATCTAGTTGATCTCGTTGGTTCCTGGATTAATCTCTCCCTTATTGTAAAGTCTCCTCTTGTGTATGTGATGACTATATCTAGTTGATCTTGTTGATTCTTATTATGTTAATCTTTTATTATGGATTATCCTTATGCTCATTGATATATTATTACTAAAGGTAATTTTACTTAGCATATAAATCTTAAATATATCAGAGGCTTGCAGTCTCTGTAAAATAAAAAGAAACAACAATTAAACATTGTTTGTTACATGTTAAACCCTATCAAACTTAATATTAATTCCCTGAACAAATGCTAGCCATTTGTTACAAGGTTACCTTCACCATGTACTTATATAACATATGTACAGGTTGTTGCTCCTTCTCTGCAACACAATCTTCCTCTCCTTTCCATTACCGACAACATATACTCTTCTCTTTCCTCTTTCTCACTCTTTTTATTTCTCTACATAGTGAAACATATTATCACCCTTAACACCTGTTTTAGTCAATATATCCGCTATCTGTTCTTTTGTGCTAATCCACTCAATCTTTCCTATCTCTCCTCTTTCCATCATTTGTTTAATTGATGCTATGTCTATTCTTAACCGTCTGCTCAATACCCCTGTTGTTGACTTTAATGCTCTCTCCAGTGTTTTACTATCCGTTTTTATATGAATACCAATATCTTTCACACCTGTGATTTCCTCCCATATCCTTTTTATGTAAACAGCATTTTCTGCTGCTTCTCCTAAACTCAAAGCTTCCGCCTCAATAGTTGATTTAGCTACTCTTTTTGCCACCTTTGATTTCCACAATAAAGGACATCTTTTTCCATTCTTGTCTACCATACTCAAGATGTAACCAATTTGGGAATTTCCGTTTCCCACGTTATTGAAAGAAGCATCCGCATATACCTCAATCTTTAACTCCTTTCCTAGTTTCTCTAGGTCTATTTTTACTTCTTTATCTTCCATCTTTCTAACCACTTTAATTGCTTTTCTCATGTCAGAGGTATTTCCTTCTTTAAATTTCTTACTAAGCCAACTGACTTCTACTGCTAAATCTGGTCTAGTATGCTGTGACAACCAGTTTATTCTTCCTATTAAAGCTCTGTATTCAGTCATTTCCTCTCCTGTGAGATTTCTCTCTTCTTTAAACCTCTTTCTTTCTGGACATTCTATTCCTTTAACATACTTAATTTGATCCATTTTTATGTGCTCTTTCTCTTGTTGAATATTCACTCCCACATATTTAAACCTCTTTGTTTCCTCTACTCCCACAGTAATTCTATTTTTTAAACTACTGATTACCTGTTTTTGAAAGTCCTCATCTCCGCCGTAACAAAAATCATCTACATGTGAGCACATGATCCCTACAAGTTTACTATTCTTTGTCCAATAAAAAACTGTTGGTTCTATTTGACACCTTTTTCCTCCCAATTCTTCCAATATTTCTACTATACTATAATACCATGCCTTTGCAGCATCCCTAAGACCATAAACAGTCTTTCTAAGCTTCCATAGCCCTTCACTTTTCGCTTCTTTAGGAGGTTTTAAATAGACATTCCTCTTAATTTCGTTTCCTTGTAAATAAGCGGTTTTTACATCTAGTGTTTTACACTCCCAGCCCTTGTGATTAATAATGCTCACTGTCACCTTTAAAATTTCAGCTGAACATGTAGGTGCATCATTCAATTCATCCAACTTCTGTTCCTCGAATCCTCTTGCAACCAACCTTGCCTTACAAATGTTCTTTCCATCCTTTATTTTTTCTGTTATGATCCACCTTGTTGACACAACTTTTTGCCCTTCTTTTCTCACCTCTTCATATACCTTATTCTCTTTCCAGTTCTCCAGCTCCTTTAATTTGGCAGACATAACCCTCTCGTCATTGATGTTTACCAGTAATATTTCTTCATTTTCAGGTATCTTACTGAAATCCTTATGTTCTCGTAGATCCAACCATGTCCTATTTCCGTTGTTAAGGTTCTCAATATTATAACTATCACTCCATTTACTGCTGTTTGCTTTCCCCGCTCTATTCAAGATTCTGACTTCTATTGATTCGTTTGTTAATCTATTTATCATTCTCCATCTTTCACCTTGTTTGACCTTGGGTATCCCAACCTCAATTCTTTCGGCTCCTTCCTCCTCACTCTCCTCGTCCTCTTCTTCCACCTCGTTATCCTCTCTTCTACTAAATTATTTAATTCTCTTCATCTTCGTCTTCTTTCTTCCTCCACCACCTTTTCTTTTCTTTCTTTTCTTCTTCTTCTTCTTCTTTCTTCTTCTTCTTCTTCTTCTTCTTTTCGAGTTCTTCCTGTTGTTGTCTAATCTCCTCCCCCTCTACATGTTTGATTCTGGTTATGTGTACTCTCGCCACTTCTCTTAGAGTACCTCCATGTTTCACGATTATCGTCTTCCCATCCATGCCTATTACTTTAGCTGGTCCTCTCCACCTTTTTTCATTTTCTCTTTTATAGTAGACTTTATCTCCCAATTTAGCCTCTTCGATATTGTGTTCTCTTACCCTTTTCAGTAACGCTCTCCTAATTCTTTCCTCAGATTCCTGCTTTATATGTATTTCTCTTGCTTTCCTCAATGCATACATATTCTTTTCCATCATTTCACTTTCATAGCCAGTTTCCATTTCGGTTATGCTCATTTCCCCATTTACATTACTGATTCTGGGATTACTTCCAAAAACCAATTGATTGGGAGAAAAACCTCCCTTCATTGATAGGCAATTCTTTGCAAAGATAGTCCAATACATTGCCATTTCCCAGTCTTTGGTATCTTCCTCCATCAATTTCCTTATTCCATCTTTCACCAATCCCACCATCTTCTCGCATTTCCCATTACTCCACGGACTCTCTGCAGCAGTGCTCTTGATCTCAATCCCAAAACATTCTGTTAAAATTTTAACTTCTTCATTTTGGAATTCAAGACCATTATCCGAAAATATCTTACA
>JABUQX010131264.1:0-15299 GCA_015478945.1 Trachelipus rathkii | reverse complement strand
AAGAAGAAGAATATAGAGATTTAAAAACATTAATTTATTATCTGAACAAAGTAATACCTAGTTAATAAAGTAAGTTTATTATATTAAAAGGCCTAGGATTGATTAAATATTCACTTGATTGAACAAAACTACAACCCATTATACTGTCTAGATGTGAGAAATTAAAGGTAGTATAAGCCAATCTTTATTATTATTAAATTATAGGTTATACTGATATAGTTACAAGGGAAATGTCCTGGATATTGGAAATAACATAATTGGAATCAATATTAAAGAAAATTTTAACTATTAAAACAAAACCGTCAACCAACTACCACCCCTATCATTAACTTATATGCAAATAAATGCCTAAAGAGGGAAAACCTCCTCTACCTTCCACACTCACTCCTATATAGACTTGATACTCTCATCAGATCACATATACTCCTTCGTCACCTATCACACAATAACAATCATTACATTATATATGGGCTCTATCTTCTATATTGTGCTATCTTAAACATTCTATCAAAAAGAGACATATTTGGCTCCTCAGGAAAACCATTAGAAAATAAAAGACATGCTCCTCTTCATGTGCTAAAGTCCATCTAAATCACAAAATTGCATAAACAAATCCTCATCAGTACAACACACACCTTTCCATCATCCGTACATCGCACTTCGTATATATACTAATACATATAAAATTATAGCGTGTTAGTAGCCACCTGAGACTCTCGACCCCCTAATTATGAAAAAAACTTATGCAAAAATTGGCACACTATACAAATTCTACTAATTTGGGTTCACACTCTCTGTCACGCTATTAGAACATGGGTACACTGCAATACCCGTCAATTTTTACCATTGCCAAACACAGTATATAAAAACTGAATTTTCTTGAAACAGTGAAATCAAAGGAAAAAACTAAATACACATCACATATATCAAATGAAAACTATATTTATTTAAAAATGAATTATAGACAAATTTTGAATGAAAGTAAGCAATTTTAAATATTTACCTCTTTAGCAGACGAGCAGCAGACATACCGAAACAGAAACATCCTACGATGGGTTCCTCGTAAAGATCTCAATGTACTGAAAATTCTAGAATTACTCCTGCCTTAAAAAACTAAACTGAAAGATATACCCAGACAAGCTCACACGAGATATACAATTTAAATATGAAAGCTTTGGACTGCTTTATGGGTTTTCCACCCATGACTGGCAAAGAAAAATGGAGTTCAAAGTTAATAAAGATCAGTACCCTAAAGCCAAATTTTTTCATTGTGGTTCCTATCGTTTCAATTTAATTAATGACCAAATACTTCCAAATTCGAAACACTATGAATAGAAATAATTATAAAAATTCCGTAAAAAAGTCTGCAAAATTAGGCTAATTACTATGTTATGGAAAACACCGGATCTGCCAAATTCAACTAGAAATTTTAAAAACAAAATTACCAAAAAAATTATCATTAAAAAATCTCTCAACTGATCCAGATGTAACACGCAAGCCACACGAACTCCAGCATGTCAGCTTTCATCAGCAGCAGAAGTCTGCATTTCCATCTGGTTAATAATCATACAAATAAGTCAATTTGGGGACCTATTAGAAATATATCAAACTAAGTAATAAATGTTGGATGAGGTTCATTGTAACATAAGAAAAACTTTAAAAATTTAAAAACTATGAAATGAAAAATAACTACTTTAAAGAATTTTTTAAAAATCTAAGAATTTTGCCAAGATTTTTCATTTCCCAAGTGCAGTATCCAAAGGAGAATTCCCAGTCCTCAGGACATCAAAAGTTCTGCTGAGGATTGGTTCAGAGTTGCCCCATTTAACTATCTTATTCTCTCATTCATCTCTAAGTTTCAAATTTTCGGAAACACACGATAAACATCATCTCTGCATTTTGCACCTAGTTAGAACAAGAAAATTACCCAAATCTGAATATTTAAAAAAAATTTAACTATTATAACTGAAAAAATATGACACTAATTTGGTACAAAACTTGTTTAAATTTCGAAGATTCAGATAGGGGAACAAAGAGAGAGAAAATTGATACAGCACCATTACTACAAAATCATTGTACATTTTTCCCAACAGTTCCACAAGCTATCAAAGTATTTTCCACACTTCATCAACTACTTGTGCAATTGAAATGTCGTTTAGTACCTTATACGACATGTTAAAACGTGGCTAAGGTCAACTATTTCCAACGAAAGATTAAAGGGCTATGTTAACGAGGCATTCGCGGGGGAAACGTTCACTCAAAAACATCACTTGATAAGAAAATAATAACTGTTTTAAGAAAGGAAAAAAGAAATATTAAATCTTATTTCAGCTAAAAAGAAAAAACACTCCTGAATAAGATAAGACTCTTACTAATTATACTCATTTTGAAATAAAACTTCCTAAATTATGAATCTTTTTATTCTAGTTTAGTTATCAATTTTATTATTCAAACCTTGAAAACACTGTACTATATGAATTATGCATATACTATATATAAATATATTATATATATATATATATATATATATATATAATATATATATATAATAATAATAGAATAATATATATATATAATGATAATGATATATATAATATTATAGTATAAAAATATAAAATTTGCCCTATTCTAACCTCCCCGCGCCCATGTATATATATATATATATATATATATATATATATATAATATATATATAAATATATATATATCATAATATTATATATATATATATATATATATAATATAATAAATAATATATATATATATAATATTACTCAAGAAAGAAAAAAATATCAATATTAATAGCAACACAAAATTACAAAAAATATATTTCATTATATAAAAAATTCTTCATCTGATCAAACACTCCCTTGTTATATTTGTAGCTATGATTCAACATATTTAATGCCAGTTCTCTAGCTTCTTCTCTAAGATGCAAAAAACTATATTGTGCTTTCAGAGAGTTAAATTTTTGAACGTGCACGTTTTGGGTGAGTAAATGAGGGTAAACCCAAATTGAACTCATCATATCAAATATATTTACAATAATTCGTCTAAATTTTAATAGATATCAATGAAATGATGACTTTACAAAGATTACTAATTAACTGGTTTAAGAGCTTGCTCCTAACTGTTTAAAAAATTATCAAGTATAAATATAATTTACCCAATATCTTTTTATTTTTACTATGAAGAACCATAAGAAATATTTATCAATAAAGAATTATTTTTTAGACTTGTATCATTCCCCTCTGAGAAACGCCTTTCTACCAAAAACATTCCTAACTCCTTCAGCCTCTCCTCATACTCTTACCCTCAAACCCAGAATCATTCTTGTTGTTCTACGTTGCACCCTCTCTTGCATATCTAAGATTTCTTAAAAAGGGCCCAAACTTGAGCACAATACCTCTAATACTGGCCTAACATTAGCCTTATCTATACTTTCACTTATTAACTTCCTTCTCTGTTAAACAAATTCGATTATTGCCCAAGCATCTATTAGCTACTCCTTGCTTCCAAACACTGATAGCTACTTCAGATAATTAATATAATCACACTTAAATCTTTTTTCTTGGTCCACAGACTCATACCAATCCCCATTCATATCTAGTTAAAACTTTTATATGAGTAACCAGGTGAAGAACTACCATTTTTTACTATAAAATTCATTGCCCATTATTCTGCCCACCCAAAATTTATCCAGATCATTTAATCTTTTAACATCCTTCAATTTCCTAACTGAAGAACCACATTGGTTAATCTGAAAAACTTAGAAACCTTGATATAAATCCCTGGCCTAAATCCTTTAATATAGGAACAATAGTGGCCCCAGTACTGAACCCTTTGGGTACCACTCTTCACTATTTCCATGATGAAACTTATGCCATTAGCGTACACACTGTTTCTATCCACAAACCCGCTTTAATCCAACCATGCCACCACTCCACTATACCAAACACTGGCAATAAGTTCTTCATCAGCCTTATTGGTAACCTTATCAAAAGCTTTTCTAACAGTCTAAATATTATATCAACGATCTCCCTCCAAGCAGTCAGGTAATGACTTCCATAATATTCTAAAAAGGTTTTCTGTTATGACTTACCCTTCTGAAACCATTGCGGGATCGTACAACATACGTGTATCTTCCAAATATTTCTCTATAGACCTTACAGTAACTTTCTCAAAACTTTTACAACCAGAGATGCAATGCAACTGGTCTATAATTCCAAAATCTCCTACTACCCTTCTTATAAATAGCATAATATAATCTGCTGTTTTCCAGTCTTCTGGTACCCACCAAATGTTATAGATCGCTAAAAATCAAATACAGTGCCTAGCTGCTACTACTCTCCTTTAGAATTCTACCATAATACCATCAGGCCAGTAAACGTTTAAATCTTTACTCAAATTCAAATTCGTAAGGTCTATTTCTTACATGCCATACCGGAAAAACTATAATCTCCAAAACTATTATTAACTTCCTCAGTAAACATTAAGCAAAATAAGCATGGAAAATGATTGACCAACTCCTTATCTCGAATCACAAATTTTATCAATTAAATGGAGACCAATTGTCCGATTCTACTTTTAATTTATAAAAGCTTAAAAAACTTCTCTATCTATATCAATCCTGGCAAATTAAGTTACTTCTCCTCTTTGCCTTCTTATTGACTTGTTAAGTTCATTTCTATTCCTATAATTTACTTAATCATCCTCCCTATTACTACACTGAATATTTAAAACATCTACGGTTTTTGATTTTCTCTCTAATCTCCCTATTCCAACCAAAAGGTTTCTCTCGCCGCTCCTAATATTTATCTATTTTAAACTCTTCTAAATCATTAAAATTGCTTTAAAAGTACCCAACACAATAAAACCATTTTGGTCTTTAAACTCTTTATCCCAGTCAGATATACTAAGCATGTCGATTAAGTGAATAAAATTCCATTCAAAATCTAAAATCTTTTCCTTATTAATTTCATGGACCACCTTGCTCAAAAATATTAAATCTAATTCCTAAGTCCTAAATTCTCCTCAAACTCAACCTCATCACCATGACTATCACGTAAGTAAATTGCAACAGGACGTTCTTGTAGTCATGACCATCTATATCAAAAAATTAATATACAAGTTTATAAATACAAAACTACTATGGTCCGTATTAGACAAGAATCATGAATGCCAGGAAAATTACAATCACCCATTATGACTATACCTTTCTTGTGGCATGCGTCCTCAATTTCTTTCACCATTCCACGCAATTCTGATTCTGCCAGCGAGTCTATTTAAAATCCCCTATCTATATGATTATGTAATAAGATATCTACCCCGACACAGATTCAACAGATATATTTAAAAGATAGGCATTATGCACAGACTTGAATATTGCTTTAACATAAAGCACCACCACCACCACCCTTCCTTCCTTTACTCTGTTTAAAATAAATGAATATCCGTCTATTTCATATTCTTAAAAAGAGTCTCATACAATTCTCCATAACTGCATGCTCATTATGCAAATAAATGTCTAGATTCTCATATTTTATAACTAATCAGCTCATCTTTTTTATTCTAAGGCTATGATTTGTGTAAAAGCATTTAATATTTGAAATGCTAAAAATCTATGCTACCATCATGATTTTACCTTCACAACCACTATTTATTATCTCACCGCTATACAGACCCATACTAAATTATTCATATCCAATTACCATTACCCCTAACATACCTATTTTTGATAGACCAGTCTCCAAACTGGTACTGAAAAGCTCAACACCTTACGACTCAAGAACTCCATCTGCTGCAAAAAGATCTTTATCCAAAAATCCTCTCCACAAATCCAACAAACCTATATTCTGGAAAAAACACTAAATCCTAACCTTCATTTTAAAACACTTAAAACCATACTTCTCCATTCCACCATGACTAACAAAAAATCCAGAACAGCACATTCCACAGCTTCATTCTTCTGAATCCAACCCCTACAAATCTGCTATTAATTCTTCTGACCTCTATGTCTATATACATTTACCCACATAACCCAATTCACACTTTTGAATCAACATTGTTAACTAACTCTCTATCATTCCTTTTCGAACGATATCAGCTCACCTCTGCACCTAATAAAATATGGTTCGACCCGTTACTTTGTATTTCCGCCTAACTGGTAATAACCGTCATATAATATAATTGTATAGTGAAAAATCCATTGTGATCAATTCTTCAAATTTTGTACGAAAATATTATATCTCTCCAAAATGCTAAAACTGCAAGAACAGTCCGCTTATCAATAACTTATCAACAACTACGACATATCCATGGAGATGATTATTCTTATGTTACCGCTCCTTTTAAGTTTTGGAGTACTTGATTTGAGCGAACAAATATATGCGCACCTGAAAATTGTATATATCACTTTGCGCTCCATACAATTATATATATATATAATATAATATTAATATATAATATATATATAATATATATATATAAATATATATATATATAGAATATATATATATATATATATATATAAATAATATAAGATCCCCGCCTATGCCAGTAATGTTAGTTGCCACTTCGGTAGAGAGGGCCCCTCGGGAGTGTGCAGAACGATAACCAAAGTGAATCCTCTACATTCACAAAAAATCCCCTCAACAAACATAACAACTTTATTAACTCTGCTATTCTCGTCTTGTAAGTGATCTTTTTTCTCTTCTTGGTCCGTCTCGCTCAGACATAAAAATGGAGCACTACCCCATCCTAGATTAGAACTCTGTCCGTGACGGGATGCTAAAAATAAAAAGCGCAGGGTTGCATTCAGCATTTTCCATCTTCTTCCCAAGCTCAAGAGACTCAGGCAACTTATACCGTAGCTGTCTGAAATTTAAGCAATACATTTCTTCACGTATCTCACCTCTCTTAATCGTGATTGTAGAAAGTCCTTCTTGAGCTATATCATCCTCTCTCCTTCTATTTTGCAAAGAAAAGTCAAAGTAACCTCTGCTTCTCCTCTTTGCCTCCTCTACTTTCTTTCGAAGGCACAACTACTGTTTTCCTCCACCTAAAGCTGATCTCTTCTGCCAAACCTTTGCCTCTAATTCCACCTAGACATTAAGGTATCAACAACACCTGCCAAGATTGTATTATATTGTAATTCTTTCTAATTTTAATTTCTGCTCTCTTAGCTAAATACTAAAACGCATAGTCCTGATGGTATCCTGCTTGGAAATTGCACCAGCCTTAAAAAAGCAATTTCCTCCTCTTTCTTTCTGACTATGACCTTCTTTTCCCGCTGGAAACGTGCTCTTATTTAACCCGTGCCGAAAATAGGATAATCCTTTAAATCTTCAAACAATCGCCTTAACCTCCGTTCTTTCTAAAGGTTTCGACTCTGTCGTTAGAGGAAGATTAAAACATCTCAATTCTTCTGTTCACTAGTATGGCTTCAGTAAGGAATGCACTACCGGTAATCTTTCTCTTCTTTCTTGTTCTTAGTCCGCAGTCCTTCGACATTTCGGTGAATCTTTTACTGTGGCTGTAAACGTATCGAAAATCTTCAATGGAGTCATGAACAAAACTTTGAGTTCTAGACTCCTCTCTTTCGGACTCTCTCCTTCTCTCTGTGAACTTCTCTCTGAATTCCTTTTCGGTTGAACCATAGAAGCTGTTGTAGAAGGCCATGGTTCACTCTTTAAATCTATAAATGTTCCTTAAGGTTCTGTCCTATCCCAACCCTTTTAATACTTTTCATTAATGACCTTCTCCCTGTTACTTCGTTACATATCCACTCCTGTGCAGACGACTTCACCCTTCATTATTAATTCAATTTTGAAAGGCGTCCCATCCAATTAGCTCGCTCTAATGAAGGAGGTCGGCCTTGGTGTAACTAAAAACTTTTGATCTTTCTCGAAATTGTAATTGGAGTATGTAGAATATGTTTATGGAGAATTTATTAATATTTTAATATTAATTTATTAATAAATTCCTTATGACAATTAAGGAACCTAATAAGACAAATCCGACAGTTGAGAAAAAGGTTTTTATATCTTAAGTTTTCCTTTCATGACTACTTGAGTTACAAAATAAAAAAAAGATCTCTCTTCAAATTTAAGCAATATTTTTCAGCAGATTAAAGTCAGCCTAATATTTACGTCTTACAACACAATTATAAGAATTTTAAATTATAACAAAAAAGCTGCCAGATTTTCTACGCTCCAATGTTGTTTACAAATTCAAATGTGACAGTTGCTCAGAGGTCCATGATGGGAATACAACTCGCCAACTTTTTGTTCATACTTGTGAACACTTGGGAGTCTCTCCACGCACCATAAAAAAAACCAATCGTACTCACTCAAATATTAGAGAGCACGGAGAAAATACGCATCTTTCTCTACATATTTCACAATTATATATTCGAAAATATATATAACTATTATTATTTTATATTATATAGAATTAATTTTTTACTTGATATTTTGATATTATTATTATTATTATTTAGCTCAGGCCATTAACAATTTAATATATATATATATATATTGTATATATTATAGTATATATATATATATATAAAATAGAGATATATATAGATATATATAATATATATGTATGCAATATTATGTTTAAATTCAATATACTATATTTATTTATATTAATTATATTTATTTGTTTATATAATTATATAAGTAATTATAATATTATATATGAGTTATACATATATATATATATAGTAAGAGATATATATATATATACTAATAGTATACTATATATAGCTATGATATAATATATATATATATATATATATATATAAGTAGTATATAAATACTTGTCAATTATATATTATATATAATTATATAATAATAATATATATATGGCAAGATATATTCTATCCAGTGTATTGAAATAGTTTTAAAAAAAAAAAAGAATGTAATTTTTTTTATCAAAATTAATGAATTTGGGTTTAGCTTTTTCATCAAATATACATAATTTTAAAAAAAATGATAGCGGGAAGCCTCCTTATTACTATTGAAAATTTTCTTTATAAATCGAGGGTTGAAGTGGGAGTTTTTGAGGAGGAGGTTGATTTCAGAGAGGGAAAAAACAGGATAAGAAAAAGGAGTAAGGAAATTAGAAAATAAGAAGAATTACAGACTTTATAGAAAATAGGAGTTAAATATTTTTACGAAAATTTAATAGATTCAAATCTTAGATATTTTTAACACGTACGGTCCGCGTCATTTGCTGAGCTCTCTCGAAAGGAGAAGGAAAAAAATAGAGAGTATTCGTCAAAAGACCAGAAGAGACCTTAGTTTATTGCCTCTTCTCTCTCTCTCATCTCTCTCTTCTTCTCTCTCGGCTCCCCTACATCTCACACAGAAACTCTCTCGTCATCTCTCGACGATCTCTCTCTCTCTCTCTCTCCTCTCCTAGACGATCCTCTCTCTCGACCCTGGAGATCCCGTACTGCCCTCTCCTGACTCCCTCACTCCGCCTCCTCTCCTTCCTCTCACTTCTTCTTCTCCTTTTTTTCTCTTTTTTCTCTTTTTCAACGTATTCTCTCTTTTTCCCTCTTTCCCCTTTCATTCTTTTCATCTCTCTTCTCTTCTCCTTGTTCTTCTCCTTTTATTTCTTCCTTCTCTTCTCTTCTCTCTTATTATTGGAACTTCTCCTCTTTCTCTTTCTTCTCTTCCTATCTCTTCTTTTCTCTTTCTCTCCTCTCCTCTCCTCTCCTCTCCTCTCCTCCCTCTCCCCCCTCTCTTCTCTGCCACTCTCTTGCTCATGCCTCTTCTCTGCGACTCTCTATATCTCTCCTCCTCTCCTCCTCTTTTTTTTTTACAATGAACTTGTCGGGAGTGATGTGTGAGTAGACTTTTGGAGTAGATGCAGAGATTGACGAAGAGATGGTGAAATTCCTACTTTTGGAAGCAGGAGAGAGACAGAGAAGGTTAATTTAGGATAATAATGAAAGAACCATTCAGATTAAAGAGAGGAACGTTTGTCACAACATTATTCAATGGGGCTTTTTGAGTCGAGAACGATGAACTGAGAGAGAGGAGAGAGACTTCAATGCTCTGAGGTTTTACTGGAGGAGAAGATATGGTAGGAAATTAATAGGTTTGGGAGTTCGATTGCATTGCAAATAATTTTAATTTAGACTCTACAGAAGTATTGAATTGAGTGATTGAATGTTAGTAAATATTTAAATCCTTTACTGGACCATAATGACGACCCTATAAAGCTGCAGGTTGCCTGATGGTATTATATCAAGATGGTTATAATTTACTGAAGGGAGGAGAGGAGAGAGCAGTGACGAGGAGGAAAGGAATGTACGCAGAGAAGGGCATGCAAAGAGGAACTGGGTGACATGATTTCGGGATTTTTTTGTTAAAAGAAAGAAGTAATCTATAACAATGAGAGAGAGAGAGAGGAGATAGAGAAGAGAGAGGAGAGAGAGAGAGAAGAGAGAGAGAGGAGGAGGAGAGAGACTGAGAGAGAGAGAGAGAGAGAAGAAGAGAGAGACGAGAGAGAGAGGAGAGAGGAGGGAGATAGAGAGGAGATGGATGAAGGAGATGATGGGACCGGAGACAGCGAAGAAGATGGAGAGAGATGGGACGGAGGAGAGGTACCAGAGAGACGCGGACACTGGGAAAGAGAGGCAAACAAAGAAAGGAAAACTGTCAGATATGGTGTGTTGCCTTCTACTATAAAGGGGATAGAGGTTGATGAGGGGAAAAGGAATTTTGAAATTATTTTGGGGCCAGTGTAGAGACGAGCCTTAAACATCCTGGTATTAAAGTTTTGACTGGAAATATGGGTTACTGATAGTCATATAGGATGAAAATATGAAAGAAAAGATAAGAATATGTATTATGCCACTGCCCAGAGAATAGGGGTTTTAGAAAAGGTGGGAGTCCTGTCCAGGATAAACCTTGATTTGACAGAATTCATGTAATGGGAATACGGAATTGAACCTTTTGATGAGATGTAGTATGACAGCACGAGGCAGAGCTCCAAGTTGATATGAGATATTATTATTTTAGAAGATTCAGGCAAAGAACTATGATAAGTTCCTGCCACATAAGGCTGATGGAGAAAGAATTATTGCAAGTGTCGGTAATGGTGGAAAGTTACAAAACCTAATCACATTCACCAATAGACAATAAGGTAATCTTGCATTTATATTTTGCCATGCAACTTTTAGTTGGCTGGGGAGACCACTGATTGGGTTACTCACTAGTAATATATAAATATATATATATGTATATATATGAATATATATTATATATATATAGATATATATATATATTATATATATATATGAATATAAAATATATAATATATATATATATATGAGATAATAATAAATATATATATATTTATATGATTAGACCAAATATTTTAAATGTTTTTAAGGTTTCTAAGTTTTGCAGGTGATACCGGTTACGTTAACCTCAGCAACGCGGAGGATCAGTGCTTTCGTGAATCGCCGCGAAGGATGAAGAGAGTAAAAACTCGTGTGACTCATGTTCATTTAAATTTCTTCAGTAAGGAATAAGTGGTGAAATGGATGCTATAAAGATTCAAAAATGATCTTGCAGAAACTTTCTTGGGTTGGCAGAATAAAGTGGCAAAATGAATTTGTTAATAGTAAAAAGGTGTAGGTTTCTTCCACCTAGGCTTATCAAATATATAGTTTAATACTATAATGAAGCGGGGAGGTTTTGTTGAGTCTATGGACCAAAAAAAAGATTTATATGTGATTCTTAAATATTTGTTTGAATGTAACTTAAATCAGCGGTTTTGGAGAGCACGGAATAGAACTAAATAGATGCTAGAGCGTATACTAAACCGCTTAATGTCGGCTTTACTAAGAAGTAGCCAATGAACTTATAAAGAAAGTGTGTATTGATATGAATAGCTATGTTATAAGGCCAGTATTAGGGAGTATTGTGCACATAGTTCTGGGCCCCTTATTTTAGGGAAAAGTCGTATGCTGGATGAGAGATTTGCAAACCATAGAGCAACTTAAGGAATGATTCTCTGGGTTTTGAGTGGTTGAGTTAAGGGAGCTCTGAGGAGAAGAGGCCTGAAGGAGGAGTTAAGGACATGTTTCGTGTTTAGAAAGGGCGGATTTTCGTTGAGGAGGATCATTCTTTGCGTCGAGAAAAGCATATACGTGTTTTGATAATTCGGAAGACCAATACATTACTCACATAAGAGAGCACGGAGGGAAGAGACCAGTGAGAGGCATTAATAAGAAAATTAAGAGAAAACATTGCCATCTTCAATAAGAAAGGCATATATATCCCTACCAAAATTGTTAAAGAATTTTTTGAATGGTTTGCCACATAGAGGATTGTTTAGGTGGACTAACTTAAGTGCATTGCAAGGCATTTAAGAAAGAGTGGTGAAATAGGTATAATGGGTAGCTGGGGTATCATATGAATATATTCGGCAAGCGAAGTTGGCGGTGTATTTTAGTTTACGCTAGTAGAGTTTTAGGTTAAAATGCCATTTTGAATGACGATAATCACAAAGCTATGTGAAAGGCTTTGTAGTTTGTAGTTAGCATGTACTTTAGCTGGCTAGTTTTTTCTTTTAGTTGTAGACTCGTGATGGTTTCACTATAGGGTTAATGACAAGCCTAGGGCGGTTGTGGATTGCTGAATGAGCATGTTTTGGTGGAATTGGTTCTGTATTTAGATTGGACGTGAGAACGCAGAGTTCTCGATAGGGCCCCAAGCAGTGGCTTCTTATCTCTATATTTCTGTGAATGTTTTCCACACATCTCGAACAAAGATCATAACGAGGACCACTTTACTCTTCGGAATGCTACATCCCTATAATAAACATCTGTATCCTTCTTGACACATACAGGATCATCATGGGATACTCTTAAAGAGGGTTAAAAATACAGGCATGTGCATCACTACACACCATATATTATACCATTATATATATATATATATATATATTATAATGAATAGTATATATATATATATATTAGTATATATAATATAGATAATATTATATATAATATTAATATTATATATATAGATAGATTATAGATAAATATATATATATATATTATATATGTAGTGATATATATATATAGATATTATATAATATGATTATATATTATATAAATATAGTTATAATAATAGACTAATAATATAATATTATAATATATAATATTATATATATATATACTATATAAGTAATATATATATATAATATATAATCAACGAGGATACATAATAGACATCATTGGTCTTTTATAAATTTTATACTTTAATATACGAATTTTTTTTAAAAAAGCATTATGCATGTGTTTTGACAACACTGCCATTTTACCACACACACAACACACACACACATAATATTATATAGAGAATATATATATAATATAATATATATATATATATAGATATATAAATATATATATAATAGATATATTATATAATATGATATATATATATATAGTAAATATCGATATATATATACACCTATAATATCATAAAATAGGATATATATATATATGATAATATGAAGATGATATATAAATAGATATAATATATATAATGAGATATAATATTATGAATAATAAATATCGGAATATATTAGTAATATATTATATATAAGTATTATAATAATAAATAGATAGATATATATATATTATATATATATATTTTACAGATCATATATTTGTGAATTTATTTTCACTTCTTATTAAAAACCCGAATACTGTTGGGGATAATGTATATGATATTTTTTTATTTTTCATATATAATATTTATTTTACTATATTATTTTTATATTTTTTTATATTCACTTTGAATATTAGTTTTGAGCAAGCTAACCTTATTAAGAATATCTTTCATCACATTTTTCATAACTCGAAAGGAATGACGTCATATCGCCCACTTGTTTTAATTTGATCCTAATCCAAAAGGCTTATCGTATTATATAAATAGTATTATATAGTATTAATAGTAATGTAATATATAGTAACTATGATAATAGGATATATATATATATAATAGGTATATATATAAAATATATAATATAATATATATATATATATTATATATAGAATATATATATATATAGTAGGTAATATATATATATATAATTGGCTTTAAATAGAGTAATGATATGATTTTTTTTTTGCCAATAATAATAAATAGTAAAGAGTAAATATTAGTAGAGTTAGAATAATTCAATGAAATAATATAAGGATTTCACCCCCATTTTATAAAAAATCACAGGATATACTCTAAACAAAAATTATGATGAAAGGGGAAAAAAAAAAACAAAACAACTCAGTGTTCTCTTTAGGAAAAAAGTCTACAGCCCTCTAAAAGTTGTTAAAAACTCCCATAGGACTTTTTCATTTGTTGAATCCATCCAGGTTAGGGTAACGCGTCTCATTTCAGTCCCTCTAGTTTAGGTAATGATGTGTATTGTTAGGTATACACAAGAAAATCTATGTATAGTACTTAACAAATGTTATCATAACCAGAACTAGGATTGTGGCCCTAGAACGAGCACGAGCGGACCACTAATTTTTTTATTAAGGAAATCCTATGGGAAAACTTTTATATTTTGAGAATGCGCTATTGTATTTTGTTCCAAATAACAACACCAATTTTTTGGAGACTTCATATATTTTTTTAGAGTATTATCCTGTGATTTTAATTTTTTTTTTATAAGGAGAAAATCCATATGAATTTTAACAACTCTAGGGAAAGCTTGTTGAACTTTTTTCCTAAAGGAACGCCACGTTTGTTTCTTTTTTATTCATTATTATTATCTTTTTGTAGATATATCCTGTGTTTTTTTTTAAAAAGGGGTGAAGCCCTCTCTGCAAGAGTCTACTATAACCATAAATAATTAATAAATAATAATAATAATAGATAATAAGTTTAATAATATAATAATAATAATAATAATAATAAATTGATTGAGCATGCATTCTTTTATTTTATTAGTTTGAAAATAAAATAAAATTTGATAATTTTGCGATATTTCATTTCTTATGTTATTTATTTATCTATTTAATAATGGAACAAAATTTACCAAAAATATAATTCTGGTTGTTGTAAATTGGTGTATAATTTTGACTCTCCGGGAAATATAAAGTTAATACTTTGATAGGGGATTAAAAAAAAATTATTTTAAAGCTAGTTTTATTCCGTTTATGCATCAATATTTTTTTTCTTTATTTTTTACATTTTTTTTTCTCACAATTTCCTACTTTTTCCAGTAACGACTGTATATATATATAGGAAATATATATG